>CAUYRH010159480.1:0-10947 GCA_963574655.1 Perodicticus potto | reverse complement strand
TTAAGAAAATGCTATGAGGGCTATCTCTCACAGTACGATCAAAATGTTTCTGATTGTATATGAAGCACATTCTGCCCTATGATTGCACCAATGTACACAATTATGATTTAATAAAATTATTAAAAAAAAAAAGAAAGAAATTATAAAGTGTAAATCCTCCAAATGTGTTCTTCTTGTTCAAGATTATTTTGACTCTTTGGGGTTCTTTACCTTTCCATTTGAATTTTTTTTTTTACTTTTCTTTTTTTTAATTTTTAATAAATCATAATTGTGTACTTGGTGCAATCATGGGGTACAATGTACTGACTTTATATACAATCTAAAATATTTTCATTGAACTATTTAACATAGCCTACATGGCATTTTAATCACTATATAAGACATTTATATTCTACTTTTAGTAATTTTCACTTGTACCCTTGTAAGATGCACCGTAAGTGTGATCCCACTAATCACCCTCCCTCCACCCATCCTCCCCCCTCCCCTCCCCTCCCTTGCCCCTTTCTCCATTTGAATTTTTAAGATCAGCTGTCCATATCGTTTTTAAAAAGCTGGACTATTGATAGGATTGCACTGATTCTATGGATCAATGTAGATAGTATTGCCATCATCACAATATTATTTTCTAATTCAAGAACAAAAAATGTATTTTCATTTATTTAAATCATTTTAATTTCTTTTTTTCAGATTAGTATAAGGGTATATGTGATTAGGTTACATTGTTTGCAATTGCGAGGAAAAGTCTGAGTTGTGTTTGAGTTCTTCACCCAGGAGGTGTGCCATATACCCCTAAATTGCATCCATTAGGTAGGGACTTACTGAGGGATTCTCTCTTCTCTCCCCTCCTCCATTCTTGAATGTAATTATTTTTTCTCTATGTAGGGCTGTAGTTGTTCATTAAAATAGTTTCAAGTTAGTATTGAGTACATGGCATGCTTGTTTTTCCATTCTTGAGATACTTTACTAAAAAGAATGTTCTTCAACTCCATCCAGGTAATGTGAAGTTTCCATTTTTTTTATGGCTCAATAGTATTTCATAATATACTATTAATAGTTTATTAATCCATTCATGGGTTGATGTATGCTTGGATTGTTTCCACATCTTTGCAATTGTGAATTAAGCTTTATTTAATTTCTTTTAGCAATTTTTTTTTAGTTTTCCATATGAAAATCTTTCACATTTTTGCTTAAACATATTCCTAAGCATCTTTTGATATTATTGTCAATGAAATTATTTTGCATACATTTTTAAGCCTTGTATAGTTTTTCACCCCAAAATTTATCTTTTCTGCCTGAAAATCCCTATTTCTTAAGTCAGTCTTCCTATGCTACATGATTATTTAATTGTGTGAATAGTAATTGGAATGCTCAGTACCTAAGAAAAATCCTTTCTGGGGTGGCACGTGTGGCTCAGCAAGTAGGGTTCCAGCCCTATATACTGAGGGTGGTGGGTTCAAGCTCGGCCCTGGCTGAACTGCAAAACAAAAAAATAGCTGGGCATTGTGGTGGGTGCCTGTAGTCCCAGCTACTTGTGAGGCTGAGGCAAAAGAATCACCTAAGCCCAAGAGCTGGAGGTTGCTGTGAGCTGTGTGATGCCACGGCACTCTACCGAGGGCCATAGAGTGAGAACCTGTCTCAAAAAAAAAAAAAAAAAAAATCCTTTCTTATGTAGATGATAAGAAAAAAACAGATATGAGGGATGGGCCCAGAGTCAGTATTGGTATATTTATTTACCTTTGTCCATATGACTCAAGAGCAGAGAAACCCTGAAAAAGATTAAGTTACCTGTGATTATTTGTCACCTTAAGGCCTTCGTATCATTTTTGTACCTGTAATCTCTCTTTTAAAAATTGGCCTTTCCCGTGATATTCTAGACTCCTGTTATTCCATTGTCCAGCTTGGGTATATCTTTCCTTCATTATACTTCTTCTGCCATGTTGTACAATTTTCTTCTCTCCACTTTTATCTTTATTTGTACTACCAATATCTAATGCTAATCTAAAAATCAGGAAATTCCTACCAAATGCAATCAGTGTCACCTAATTCTTTATACCTTCAATGAATTGCAAACAATAATTAATAATTAAATAAATAAAATAAAAATTAGGAAATTCATTTTTGGTTTCTAGTGGTTTAAAATAACTAATACCGTTATTGAAATCCTCATAGATTGTAACTTTTTTTTAAAATTTCTATATCCCTGTGGTTCCTCTGTCTAGCAGGAGTGTGGGCTAAATAAATATTATTTGTGAAATAGTTAAAAATCATTTCTTTAAACTCAAGCCAGTTTAGAGTAAGAACCAGTATGGAGTCAAATCATGTCTATTTTACTCTTGGATGTGCCAAGTATACCTCTTAAGCCTTCTTAAACCTTTTATTTTTTAATGGACAACTACAGAATCTCTGTAAGTTGACCATCCAAGAGATTGTAAAAAACTGGTCAATATATGGAGGTGGTCTACAAAAGGAACTAAGCCTACCATTCTGATATGAGCGTGTACTTTACTTTCTTATACAGCTTTTATCACAGAGTAGTATATAAAATTATACATAATTAAAACACAATAAAATCATACCTACAATGTCATACAAAATCAATACACTTACTATTTTCTCGTGGTTTAATCATTCTTGCTGAAAAAAGAGTCAATCTTTGTTTCTTATTCTTTTTTTTTTTTTTTTTTCCTTTTAGAGACAGAGTCTCACTTTGTCACCCTGGGTAGAGTGCTGTGGCATCACAACTCACAGAAACCTCAAACTCTTGGGATTAAAAGATTCTCTTACCCCAGCCTCCAAAGTAGCTGGGACTATAGGCACCAACCACAATATTTTTAGAGATGAAGTCTCGCTCTGGCTCACGCTGGTCTCTAACCCCTGAACTCAGATAACCCACCTGCCTCAGCCTCCCAGAGTGCTAGGATTATAGGCATGAGCTATAGCGCCTGTCCTCTGTTTCTTATTCTTATTACAAATGTAAATAGAGAAAGTTCTTTCAATGCTGGCTACACAACTCAGCCTACCTGGACATTTTTTCCATAGCAAATTAGTTCACCTGCATTATCAGATGCCTGACATCCTCTTCTTTTGGAGTCTCTGCAATTCTGTGTCATCCTCACTTATTTCTTCCACTTCATCAGCTGCTTCATGAACTTTTACAATGGTATGTACTTCATTCAGTGCTGCTTGTAAAATTGCTTCTGGGTCAGGTTCACTATATATGTAGTCACCTCATCATCTCTTGCAACAAAAACTTTAAAATTTTCAAATTCTGCCATGGGAGATGGACTACTTGATGGGACCAAAATATCATGTTCTTGGATTGTGACAAATCCAACTTTTTTGAAACACTTCTATATCATTTCTGGCTGAAGTTTATTCCAAATAGAACTGATCCAGAGGACAGTATTAAGAGCATTAACTGATGTAGTGAGTGAAGTTGCTTCCACAGATGGACCACAGATTTGTGTTTTAGTAATGACCTCCTCCAGGAGCTAGGTTTCACAGTGCAATTTAAATGTTTTGATGATGTTTTGGTCAAGAGGTTGGATTTCTGAGGTCATGTTTGGAGGCAAAAATTTTAGTGTCATATTTATGAGATGGTTAACTTGTGGATGTCTAGACAGTTGTCTACTGTTAGTGGAATAGACAATTCTTCTTCATTTCTTGTTTTCTACCCATTCCTTACCCATTTCTTAAATAGAGTACCAGTCATCCATGTGCATTTGTTTGGTCTCCAAGTGACAGGGAGGTCTTCAGGCTTCAGGACCTTGAATGTGTGTAGCTTTGCTAATTTCTTTCTTTTCTTTTTTTTTTTTTTTTGCAATAGTGTTTTATTTTATTTATTTGTTTTTTATTGTTTGGGATTCATTTAGGGTACAAAGAATTAAGTTACACTGATTGGGGTTGTTAGGTGAAGTCCCTTTTGTCATTGTGTCCCGCCCCCAAGAGTGTGTCGTACACCATTTTTAGTTTCTCTCCAGTTGAGCTAGCAGAATGTAGAATTGTAAAACATTCTATGGAAAGTTTCTACTTTTATATTTGTTGCCCTTCATGAGAAGGCTCCTGTCACCTTATCAAGGATAAGGCACATTGAAAATGATTCCTCTCTCATTAGCATTAAAGATATTGTCGTCTTTGAAGTCTCTGGGAATTTTGAAGTCTGGGAACTTTTGATGAACTCTTCCACAACTTCTACTGGAACTTCACTGGATTCACCATACAAGACTCTCTGGGAGATCTCATATTGTCGTTCAAGTTCCTTAAGCCAACCACTTCATGTTTGGAAATCTGCCAAATGAGTTCCTGTATAATTTTTTTTGCCAACTTCTTGGATCTTTGGCTCAGAGATTCAGGCATTTACTGCCTCATTTGTTTGAATCAGCTTAATGCAGCTTCACTGATTTCACCAAGGGAAGATTTCCTCCTTTTGTGCTGTAGGCCTCTGCTACTATATCTCTCCAAGTACTCATGTTTACATTTTTGGATGTTGCTAAGTGTGGTCTTGCTAGTACCAAAATGTTCTATCATCTTTCTTTGGCTGCTGCTTTCCAGAAAATATAGAAGATCAACCTTTTCCTTCAATGCCAGCTCTTTGGGTTCTTTCCTTTGAGTCATTATGTCTCAATTAACTGTACAAATTTTTCAGTGATTATAGGATGTATGATTCAGACCAGTCCTTCATGTTGAAAAAATCTTCCACAACACATGATAAATAGCAGGACCTTAGGCCTAATCCAACTTGTGGTAATAACAAAATATGAAAAAATACTTATACCAAAGAGTAAGTCTTTTTCTACCCTTTGATGTAGAATGGACTCAACTGGTCAAGTTGTACAGGGTAGATTAATATTGCATGTCACAGACCAAGTAAGTGGTTAAGATAAAACTTAGAGAGCTGGTTTATATGTAGAGATCAGTCTTCCATTGAGTACATCTGGTCTATGTCAAGTCTATGAAAGTTAAGTCAACTTAAGGAGGTGTTCAGCTATAGGTGTTCTACTGATGTATCAGCACATAATGTGAGAATTGTCTCAGTCTCAGAGAAAATAGCTGCTTTTCTGTAATGGTGGTTGCAGACTATTTTCCATACAGACACATTTACAAAAATAGCATTTTATGTTTTACCACATGATAATTTATATTGTTCAGAAAGAAAATTTCACAGGTTCTAGAGTTAGGAGATAATCATAAGTGTATTTAGGTTTGTCTAATCTTAGTATCTTGTATTTTCTCTAGTTTTAGTTATTTCCTAGCTTTTGAGGACACTTTTGATTTCCCTTCTTGCTAACAGATACTCCTCATTTGAGAAAAATCAAACATGGCTCTGAATTTTCCATCTGCGGAGTATATCCATCTTTTAAATATTTTCCCAGGAAGCCACCAGTTGGTTGATCATTTTCAGCCTATAACCCACATAGTTACATCTGCAACTGAAGAGGATGTTGAAGACTCCATAGCAACACCATCTGTCCCTTTACAGAGTATTTTTCCTCAGATAAAGATGGGAGATGTTAGTCATAATTAGCCAAGTTGCATGCTGGGATCAGAAGCTGATTTGATTTCCCAAGATTTCTGCACCAAGTACTACTGGCCATGTGGGTATTCATGAATCTGGGGGAAGGAGAGATTAATTCTACTGTAGTGAGATCAAGTCTCTCATGCTAGAACAGAAATCAACAAACTACATGTCATGGGTTAAATTCAGTCTGTGACCTGTTTATATAAATAAAATTTTATGAAACATAGTCACACTCATTCATTATATATTGTGTATGACAGCTTTTAAAAATTCAGCAGAATTGAATGCTTGTAACAGAGAGAATATGGCCTGCTGAGCCTAAAATATGTACTATCTAATCTTTTAACAAAGTTTGTCTGCCCTTGTACTAGAAGATTATTAGAAGATGTTTTGATCTCACTAAATCGCTAAGTTCTTCATGTGAGACATACATCCACACAAATTTGAAACTGTTAACTTACAACAGAGTAGTATTTCCTCCAGGAAGGCTTCCAAGATAACCTATCCTCTGCCACCTCCCTCCAGCTGAGTACAGTGTTCTTTTCCTGTCCTCTGATATTGTGGGCAGGTTAATGTTATTGCATATATCTTAATGTATAACTTTAATGATGTATTATCTAAAAGAATACATCTCTATATCTATTATTTCCTGTAAATCTGTCAAATTATTAAAGCCCAATTCAGATAGTTGTCCATTAAAAAAAAGAAAACATTATCATTCTTGAGGAAGAAGCCTGTCTTATTTGTATTCCCAACACCTAATATTAGTTCCTGGGGGTGATGAACATACTCAAAAAAGGGTGAGTGAATGAAGGGGATGAATGAGTTTTTAGTAAATAAAAATAAAAACATCATTTGACTGCCTTTTAAAGGCAGTTTGAGATAGTGATTAAGTGTGTGGTCTCTGGACTCCATTGGCTTACCCAGAAAGCCTGTTTCCATCACTTGGTATCTCTGAGTCTTTGGTCAATTTATTTATCCTTTCCTGCATCTGCTTCCTTTCCTGTAAGATGAACATAGCAATATTACCTCTTTCCTACCTTGTTATGGAAGAAAAAGATTAATCAATGCAAAGTTTCAGCATGGCACAAGGCACGTAAAAAGTATAATCACCCAACATATGATGCCCATTACTGATGACTCTCATTTCTTTTAAACAAAATTCAACTCCTTGTCCCTGTTAGTTTTCCCACAGTTGTAAGTTATTACTTACATGTATGCATGAACATATCTTTCATGCACACAACCAATATTTTGGCTCCTACTCTCTGTCAGACACTGACTGCACCAATTACTGGGTTGGAAAAATGGATCAGATGACATTATGATTCTTAAGCATTTCATAAGCTCATATGCTGAGCTAAAATCTGCCACTTAGCACAGTAAGCTCAGCCACAAAGGGGAATCAGAGATTGATAATACTGAGCATTATTGACCTTCCATTTTTATAATGGGAGGACAGAGCCCTAACTGAGTGAAATGATGCTGTATCTAAGGAATTTCAGACATCAGCCAAGGAGTCCAGTGTTGTGGGGACAGAAGCATCTCGATGCCCATAAATGTGGAGATACTGTTTCTATTCTTGCAGGTGGCCCTGGATAGAAAGACACTGAAGTGTTCTGAGCTAAGAAAAGTTTTGTGCTCATTGGACTTCAGTAGTATGATTATGACTAACAATTCTCTGGAAGGAAAAAGCAGGCATCTGGTGGATAGATTGCCGGAGCCATTTCCTATCCAAAGAATAGGACTAAGATCAGGTCTGCCATCAGACAGATGTGGTTAATCCTCAGCTCCGCTATTCACTAGCTCAGTGACCTTCCGCAGGCCCCTTTCTTTCTCTGTTTTCTCATTTATAAAATATGAATGGTAATGATGTCATCTTTATTAGGTGGTTGATCCTGGTTTTAGCCTTAGGAACACAGGTCCAGTTTCAAAAGCTCTCCTGGGTCCCATGGACTAGGAAGTTTCTCATCCTGAAGGCAGCTGCCGTAGACCTCTAAATCTGCCATCCTCCCCCTCCCTGGGCTCAGTCTCAGCCCAGCTGCTACTTCAGCTTGAGACACACCAAAGTGAGAAGGCATCAGTGGGTCAGGCAGTGAGGCTTCATTAGTACCCTGAAACGTACAAAGCAGAACCTAGGTTTAGCAAACTGTGAAACATTAAAAAGAAAAAAAAAAAAAAAGCATGTGCTGTTTAGGTAGATATTGAGGCTTCTTCTGTATGAAAAAGGTATGGTGGCCCAGATACAGTGTTTCCACAAGAGGCAGACTGGAATGATAATTAAAAACACAGATTCGAGAATAAGAAGTTTCAAATTTTCCACTTTCCAGATAGGAGATCTTTAACTTCTCTTCAGTTTCCTTGTCTGTAAAGCGGGAACATGATATACCTCTCTGGATGACCCAGCAAATCGAAGACTTTTACATCGTCCTTAGTAACAGTGACTGTTAAGCAAGATACTGAATTTCTAAACCTCTGCAGGAAATATATGTACTATTCTCTAATCTTTAGCCTATTAGAGATCTGTGCCAGTGTGCGGCAATTTACATTCCCAAAGACTTCTCAAGAGGGTTTTTGGCTTTAGATTCATAGGGTACTGACAACACTGCATTTATTATAAAGCAGTGTCAGTTTCTGTCTAATGATATTTCAATGATTTTGTCACCCCTAGGGAGGAAAGCATGTGGGTCTCTTTAAATTTTTCCTTCTGATGAAAGAGAAAAAAGGACAATGTCACAAGTCTCCATAAAAAGCCTCCAATGGTCATAGAAGTCAGAGGTTAGAAATACAAGTATGCATTGCCATGGCAATTTTGCTTGGCGTCTGTTAGGAGCTTATTTTATTTATGTTTAGTTATTTCTATCATTTTTCTTTCATCACCTTTGGTTTTTCTCAAATAACAAAATAATCAAAAAATTTGGCAAAGAAAATGAGCCAGATGTAACAGTTTCCTCTTACATTTCTTAATAGAAGCAAACATGCTGTAATGTGATTTTTTTTATTCCCTCACTCAAAATTGCACCCTCCCCCAAGTTCTCAGCTGCAGAGCAGTAACAGAGCCCCTTGAAAGTATAAAAGCCCTTATTCTCAATGGAATGTAATTAAATTTAAATAATGTTGCATCAGCTGGTTGAAAAGGGAAAGAAAATCTTCTAGTTTCTGAAATTTACTCTAGGCTATTCCCAGAAATCCTGCTAAGTGCTGACATGAGGCTTCCGTGTGATGGTGACACTAATACCCCTGTGGGCTGTATTTATGCTGTAGTGAAAGGGGCTCAAAGAATCTGTAGAACTAAAAGCTTTTAATAATAAAAAACAAAAATTCAGATTCAGATAGAATTTACAACTCATTATTAAATTACTGCTGGATAATTGTTAGCATTTAGGATAAGACTTCTTATTTTTTCTCCACCCCCTATGTTTTAGGCAATTGAAGTTAACTGAAGATAGTTTTGATAGGAAACAACGTAGTGCACTAAAGTGACTCTGGAGTTAGAGAAACTCCCACCCAATTCGAATCTGGGCCCTGCCCATGGTTCTCTGATGGTCTCAGTAAGTCAGTTTACATCCTAAATCTTTAACATTCTCATCAGAGAGACAGATGCAGGATAATAATGTCCATAACCAGTGAGGCTGTTATTAGCTTGAAGTGGCCCGATGAATGTCAGGCTGCTACATAGTAAATACTCAATAATCACTACTATTGCAGTAACTTATTAGGCATTGACATTCAGTATACAATTTACTCCAAGGGGAAGAAAACATACAGATAAAACCAGTCATGATATAGGATAAAACTGAATTTAAAAAATATAGAGAGATGTTTCCTTCTATAACTTCTACCTGCACACAGAAAAAGGAAGTCCTCATGTTAACATAATTTGATTCTTCTCTTTTGTTATGAGTCTGAGTTTTTCTTATCTGTGAATCAAGCAGCCAGAGTAGGTGACCTCAGAGGACCCTTCCAGATCTGGATTTCCGTCTTCATGTCTACACAGAAGATCTCCAAGGATTATTCTGAGCCACTTCTGAAGCCATTGCTAGATATAATCATCTTTTCCTGACTATATAGAAATAAGGAGTGGTTCTTCATTTTAAAAGAATTAACCAGCAAGAATGTAGCAAGGGACTAGCTAAAATTTGGGCAGCCTTATGTCAGTCCAATAAGCAAAGCAATGAAACCCTTAGGAAAGTTTTTCTGACTATTCAGGCTTTGATAACTTGGTTTTGATGAGTTAGAAACATAGGTTAGGACTGTTCCTGTTAGACCAGGGGCCAGTCACCTGCTTTTCTGAAGGTAGAAATAATCAGCCTAATGGTATTGAATGGACTTAAGTGGTTTTTCAGAGACTGAGTGGGTTACTCAGGTCACTCCTTCCAGTAGGAATGCAATCTTCAAATGGACCAATTTTGTTATATAGCATACAGGGTTTTCTTTCATCATATTACAATGTGGTCTTATGGGAAGAAGGCTAAATTTAGAGTCAAGAACTTGGGTCTAAGTCCCAGCTCTCGTACCCATGATCTTAGATAAATTACTCTTTCATTGAATTTCTGCTGCCTTCTCCTTAGTATAGAGGTAGTTGTCCTCATATTAAAGGATCACCGAAAGGATTAAATCAGACAACACATGCAGACCCCCAAGCGTATGTGTTGTATATTGAAGGCACTCTGTAAATCAGTTAATGACTCTTCATATATTCTTTTATTCAACAAATATCTTCTGAGCATTTACCATATGCTAGGCATTTTTTGAGCTACTTGGGAAACATTTAAGAGCAAAACAGACCAAGATCCTCTACCTTTAAAGGTTAATATCTAGGGAGGAAACACACAATAAACAATCACCATAGTAGAGCAAATAAATTGTGTATTACATGCGAAAGTAATAATTATTGTGGGGAAGAAAGGAAACTGTAGCAAGGTATACAGGATATGAAGGGCCCAAGTCAGTGAGCAGAGGTGTGGGGAAGGGTGCAGAATGAAGGAGGGTGGTCGGGGTTGGCATCTTGAGAATTGGCTGTTTGAGCAAGTACATAAAGGAGGAGAAAGGATTAGCCATAAGGCTATTTCCTGGAAGGCTACTGGCTGAAATGCAAAGGCAGGAGCATGGTTGTCATACTGAGTCACACTCTGCAGGCCAGTGCAGTCTGCCTAGAAGTAGAGTGACTTGTAAAAGACCTACCAAGGGCCCTGCAGGCTGTTGTAAAAGTTTAGCTTTTATTCTGAGGAAGAGACGGAGACGTTGAAATATTTCAAGCAAAAGAAACACATGATCTGGCCTATACTTTTTTTTATTGTCTTTATTATTAAATCATAGCTGTGTACAATAGTGCAATCAAGGGGTACAATGTGCTGGTTTCATATACAATCTGAACTATTTTCATCAAACTGATTAACATAGCCTTCTTGGCATTTTCTCAGTTATAT
>CAUYRH010159476.1:0-35631 GCA_963574655.1 Perodicticus potto | reverse complement strand
TCAAGATAGATGCCCAGTAATGGGATTGCAGGATCAAACGGGAGGTCTAGGTTGAGTTCTTTGAGGTTTCTCCATACTTCCTTCCAAAAAGGTTGTATTAGTTTGCAGTCCCACCAGCAGTGTAAAAGTGTTCCTTTCTCTTCACATCCGTGCCAGCATATGCAATTTTGAGATTTTGTGATATAGGCCATTTTCGCTGGAGTTAGATGATATCTCAGGGTGGTTTTAATTTGCATTTCTCTAATAATTAGGGATGATGAGCATTTTTTCATGTGTTTACTGGCCATTTGTCATCTTTAGAGAAGATTCTATTCATCTCTCTTCCCATTGATGTATGGGATTGTTGGTTGATTTATTTATTTTTGAGACAGAGTCTCACTTTGAAACCCTTGGTAGAGTGCTGTGGTGTCACAGCTCACAGTAATCTCCAACTCCTGCCTCAGCCTCCCAAGTAGCTGGGACTACTGGTAGCTACCACAACACCCAGCTGTTTTTTTTTTTTTGCAGTTGTCATTGTTGTTTAGCAGGTCCAGGCTGGGTTTGAACCCACCAGCCTCTGTGTATGTGGCTGGCGCCCTAACTACTGAGCTATGGGTGCTGAGCCTTTATGTTTTTTAGAGACAGGGGTCTATGTTTTCCAGGCTGCACTTTAACTCCTGGACTTAAGTGATTCTCTAGCTTCAGCCTCCTGAGTAGCTGGGACTGCAGATACATTTCACTGCACCTTGCTTGCCTGAGGCATAAACATGAATATTGCATATAGCGGTGAACAGAACACACTGTACTTGACCCGGAATTTACCATGTCTTGGTGGGGAAAATAGTTACTAAGTAAGAAAACAAATATACTATGTATACACAATTTAAACTTGTATTATGGCGGAAACAGTAAACACAATAAAAAAGTAACTGTGTAGGAGGGAGACTACTCAAGTAGGGCAGGTAGATCTTTGAGACATGAAGGATGAGAAGGAGCCAGCCAAGAGAAACGGCAGGAAAGAGGCTCCAGGCAAAGGCACAGTATATGCCAAAGTCTGGGAGCAGAGCAAGATTGGCTCTGCTGAAAGGAGCTTTCTGAGTGGCAGTGTTATGGGAAAAGGAGAAAATGGCAAGCCACAAAGTAGGACAGGTAGCCAAGGACTAGATCAAACAGAGTACTATGGACATAATTAGGAATTTGGCTATAACAGAAAATTATAGAAGAGTATTTAGAAGGCATGTAGCATGATTTCATTTTTACTTTCAAAAGAATATTGCTGTTCTGTGGGGAACAAATTGAACGGGGCATCCATCATATTTGAAATAATGAAGAAGAGACATCAAGTAGGTAATTAGACATATTATGTAGGGAGCCCAAAGGAAAGGTATAGGCTGGAGTTAAACATCTATGCGTCATTTCAACCATTCCCAGGTTTCCAACAAAAAGATCTACAACCACTATCCTCACCACCTAAGCTTTATGAAGCAGTTTAATTTATATTTGATAATAGTTCTCTGAAATGCCTTATTTTTATAACTTTACAGGTAAGTACCCAGAAGGTCAGAGGAATTACTGTACTTGATCAGTGTCTTTCAGCTTCACATTAATCAGGATTTAAACCTAGACTTTTGATAATGAAGTCTGTAATACCATCTCATACTTTGGTATTTCCCTCTCATCCCTTTTAAAGGGACTAGAAAGATTGAGCAATTTGCTAAACCATATAGTCAACAAACAAAACCAAATTGAAAAAAAACTCAAAGCCTCCCCCTACCAAACTTTGCATTTCCTATTAAGCATACCTTACGCTTCTTATTCTCCAATTCACCTTAAACTATGGTGGTAAAACTGGGAATGTCAATGAATGGATGGATAAAAAAGGTTTTATGGAGGTGATATGACTTTGTGACGGATGGGCATGAAGAGTTAGGGGAAGAATTTGACCAAAAGAGATGCGAGAATTACCCAGAAGAGAGCATCGCTGATAAAAACAGCTAATACTTACCTGGGATTTCTTCCAGCCCACTTACCCTATGAGATGGGATTGTAACTACCTCCATTTTTATAGACAAGGAAGTTAAAAAACAGAAATAACCTGTTCAAGGTCATGCAGATATTAGTGGTGGAGCTTTGATTGAAATCCAGGCAGTTTAGTTCCTGCTTATGGGCTCTTAAATGCTATGCTATATTCCAGTATCAGATTATCAACTGGGGGAAATTAGTTGTGAAGGGAGTTGGAAATACTCAGTTTAAATGAGAGCAAGGGACCCAAGAAGTGAACAGAGTATTTGAAATTATGTTTGAGTCTGGGGGACATAAAATTTGGATCTATTAAACTATCAGGCAGGATTTTTGTACTATGGGAATGTGGAGTTTTGGAAGTTGGAAAAGATATTAGAAATATCCACTATACTTTTTTTCCTGGAGAGAAAGAAGTTATGAACTGAACCATGGGAAATGTCCAAGCACTGGCAGAGGACAGAGCAGAAAAACAGGGGATTATCAATAGACCTTGGTAAATAATTACAGAAAGTGAGAGAGGGAGGAGTTAAAAATGAATATGACTTGATCTTGGTGACTAAGAGGACAATGAAACCACTTAAAAGGGCAAAGGTATTTTTAAAGATATATGTTCTAGATGATGGGCAGTAGGAAATGCGATCATGTCTCTACAGAGTCTAGAATAATCCAAATGACCATCCTAGGAAAAGCATTCAAACCCTCTTATCTGGCTGCAGTCTGCCTTATGAGAGTTATTAACCTTGCCTCCTTTCTTGCTACTTACCATATCAGCTAGGACTCTTGATTGCACGTGACAGAAAATCTCTCACTGGTTTAAGCAACAAAATAAATAGATGTAAGAATTTATTGACAGGTTTACAACTGAAAGTTCCAGAGGAATCAAGTCCACGTTGGTTTCAGGAATCAAAAATGTCTCTATAGGCCAAATATCCATCTTTTTTTCACTTGCATGCTTTCTCAGAATTCATTCATGAAAAGATGGGCCCAGGCTTCCATTCTTTCAGATCTAAGTCCATTGGGGGAAAAAAAGGTAGTACTTCTCTTGGAAACTGTAGCTTAAGACAAGATTCACTCAAATATGCTGCCCCATCCTACCCAGAACACCCCGGTACAGACAGAGTGGAGAAAGGAAATTACAGAATAGGAAATGAATACTGAACAGGCAAAAATATCTACTAAAATCCCTTCTGCTATCTGAGGGAGTAAATTAACAAAATAATGCTTTCCTACTCTCGACAGAAATAGTCATCAGATGAAGGGTCAGGGATCCTCAATTTTAATGTTTTTCTGAGTATACAGCAAGAATTTAAAAAGTTTACTGATGGCAATGTTACCTTGAAGGGAAGGTTTTATAGCCAAAACAATAAAGTGTATTTTTTAAAGCAAGAAGATGGCTTCTGTTTCAAATATAAAGAACAATCATTCAATATAGAAATTACTAGATATCAGAACTGTGAAGACCTCTTTTCTAGTAACTTATAAGCACGAAAATCCGCTTTCTTCTGTGGACCAAGTGTATCTTAACGCTTGGAGGGAAGTCTTGTCATTTTTCCTCTGGGATAAGCAATCAGTATTCACACATTGTTCTAAAGAGAGAACCCATGCAAATTAGGGTACTGGTTTATCCCCAGTGCTTCATTCCCTACCTCTTATACTGTCAAAGGCCAGGGGGTAAACTCCGAAGGAGCAATGCGCCCTGACCTGCGCTGCCTCCCTCCTTCAGCCGAGGGCATATGTCTGGTCGACCCAGACCTACCCACTGATAAGAAGCAACCCAAGCCGGGCTCCTCCCGGAGATGGGGGAAGATGTCATTGACAGTCCACGCACCTTCGCATCCCCTCTCTCCAAGCCCCAGGAGAAGAAATGTCAGTGATGCCATTGGGAAAAAAATCTTCCAAAAACACCGGAATACTCCAACCTGGTGTCAGCAAAGTGTTTTGCTTTGCAAGGGGGAAAGGGTTCCCTTCTGCCTCCAGATTCCCCATCCGGCAGGAAGCTCTTGCTCTTCCTCGCCCCGGCCTCCAGGGTGAAAAGCAAAGAGCCTCCCGGATCTAACGCTAAGGCTCCCCGGGCCGGCCGCACCCTCCACCCGGCCAGGCCCCGCCTCCCCGGCTTTCTAGTAACTGGCGCCCTCCCGACCGGCTCCAGGAAGGGGGCGCGGGGTGAACCCAGCTTTCCTGGGCGCCCGGCGGTGGCCGCGGAACACGCACAGGCTCGTCCCGGAGGCCCGGGAGCTCCGCGCTGGCTAACGGGGCAAGTCGCATGCGCACCCAGACGCGCCGGGGAAAGGGAGAGTGAGGGGAGGGGCGAGCGCGGAGCCTCCAGCGGCCGCCGGAGTCCGCGGGGTCACCGAAGACGCATGCGCCAGGAGGGAGCGCAATCACTGACTCGGCTTGCGGCTGCCGGTTAAAAAAAGGAAACCCCGGGGAGCCAGAGCGCGAAGGAAATCTGGCTGCGGCTGCCGCGAGCGCGCTCCCGGTGAGTGGCGCCCCACCGGGTGGGCCCGGGGCCTGACGCCCGCCGGTTGGCTTGCCTCGGCGGCGCATGCGTGCTCCCGGCGCGGTGGAGGAGGGGAAGGGACGGGAGGGGGAGGAGGAGCGGGCAACAGTAGCTTGAATCTTGGGGGGGGGTGGGGGGCGCCACTCACAACCCCGGTGCTGCCGGCGGGGGGAGGCGCGGGGTCTCCTGGACGCTGCCAGGTTAGTGGCTCAAGTCACCGCAGTTGGAATCCTGGGTGGAGGAGGGAAGAAACCGGAGCCGCCGCCAGCCACACGGTGAGGGCGCGGGGAAGGGGAGGGAGAGGGGGGCGGTGTGTGTGGGGCCGGGGGGCGGCGGCCAGGGGTGGGGAAGGCGGGAGCTGGAGCCCAAGTTTTGCGTCTGTCTCTTCAGCGTCTTTTCCCGGGAGTTGGGGCGGAGGCCCGCCCTGGCCGAGGGGCCCTGTGGGGCAGCTGGGGTTACCTGCGGGGCAGGGGCGGGATTGGGGTGCGCGACGGGCCGAGTGGCCTCGGGGCTCCCGAGGTGGCGGCCGATTCCAGCGGCTAGGACCCTGGAAAAGCCGGGACCGGGTGTCCAAGAGGGTTTTCGCAGGGGACCCGCTAGGCCTTGTGACCCACTTTATTCCTGTCACTACTCGGGCACGTTTGGAGCGGCGCCCAATGGGGCGCCAGGGCGGCCGGCTCCTCCGGGGAAGCCCCGCCCTCGCGGCGCCCGGCCGCGCGCCGCGCTCTGCGGTCCGAGCGGCCGCCGCCGCCGCGCGTGGGCGGGTTCCGTTAGTGGTCGTGGTTCCGGGGCTCGGTCCGAGCGGCGGCTGCGCGGGTTCCAGGGCCGGCGGCGCCGGGCTCGGCGACCCCCTTGGCGTGACCGCGCCTCGCGCTCGCGCTCGCTCCGCCGGCGGCTCCAGAGCCTTTTCCGCCCGCAGCTAGACAGGTGGTCCCGGCACCCAGGCCCCGGGAGTGGAATTCGGGATGTTTTCCGCTGGCGTCCACTCGAGTCGCCGCCTTGAGAGTAGTGAGCAGAATTCTGAGAGGAAAGCCTCGGCCTCTGAGCTGACAGATGAAAGATTAAATCAGGTTGGGATTCCTGCTGCCCTTGGAACGCCAGGCTGCGTGACTTCCCGGCTTTCTGCGTTAAAAACAAATCAAAACCCCAAACACAGTTTTCTTTTGCGGTGAAAGAAATGCCCAGAAGTAAAGAAGCTTTTACACCTCTTGTTGATTTGACTATTAACGCCGATTCTCAAAATTAACTTCGCCAGAAGACTGTTCCAGTTTTAAAGGATTAGAGGAGAAAATTGTGAAGCATTTCCCTTTACCTGGTTGAAAATAAACATTCTTAAAAGGATGTAATTTAGATAATGAGTTGCTTTCTCTGAAACTTACCCCTGGGACTCCTTAATCTGGTTTGTTTTAGAATCTTGCTGGGAGGAGGGAGCTAATTCAAGGGTTCAGTAGTTGCCTGAACGGAATGTCTTCCAAGCTTAGCCTGAAGAAGATGGACTGAAAATGTGGTAGAACTGGTCAGGATCAGCCACGAAAAAAGGAGGAGGAAGCTCTCCTGGATACTGACATGGAAAGATCTCAGAAATTTGTTACAAAGTGAAAAAAAACAAGGTGTAGGACAGGAAGATTAGCGTCCTGTTTTGTGTTTGAAGGGGCATGTGCACTAATGTACACTTAGGTTTGCTCTTCTATATATAAAACTCTGGAAAACTAATAACCACCGGGGAGAGGGAGAAGTAATGTGATGAGGAAAGGGTGAAAATGAGATTTACTGTGTGTGTCTCATTTTTTATTTTTTGTAACTATATTATGGATTCATAAACCAGATTAAACAAAAACCCGCCTCCCCCAAATAATTTATGTGCTTTTTGGTTGCCTAATTTATGGTGTTTTGACCATTTTCAATTTGATTTCTTTTAATACATTTTAGAAAAATGAAATAAAAAGAAAGTTATAATAAATTTGGCTACTTTAATTTTTGAGATGCTGTCGTCAAAGACAAATTTATCTTTTCAGGGTGGTTATATTTTGCTTTGCCAAAATACATAATGACATAGTTTATATTTGGCATTATGACTGTATTATATCGTATAATGTGTGTCCCTCCCCTTCCTCATTTTTTAGGAGTCATAGGTTTATACAGTTTAAATAATCCGAAAGTTTCATGACAAATAATTGGAGGATATGGACATTCCACTAAAATGATAGCATATTTGATTGTCTAGATTAGTTTGCTTTTCAGGTTGAGAAACTTTTTTTTCTCTTAAGGAAATATGATATGAACCCCAGTGAAATGTAAATTTTGTGTGTGTAGTTATTATGAAAAAATAAAACTAAGTGGCAATGTTCTGTTGGTACAAAAAAACGAACACTTTTTATAGATAGAGATAATAGTGGAAACCTTTTTTAATGAAGTTAAGATTGAAAGGGGTGTTTTTAAGAGTAGATACAATTTTAGAGGGCCATTATCAAACTCCCTGTGCTGACTAATATTTTATGATTTAGCATGGTGGGGAGTGATTCAGCATTTGGTGTGGGCATTTTGGGTAATATCAGTATTCCTTTTTATTTTGTAGGATGAGATAGTTATACTATTATTTCTGTTTTGATATGTGGGTTTCTATTATCCAACCTTTTGCAGATTAGCAGTTGTTTTTCATTTGAATTGTGTGGGCCTATTCAATCTTTTAAAAAGGTGGATCGCATTTTAAATTTTTATTTACATTTTTTTTAAATTGCACAACTAAATTGATACTATTGGAAATTTAAAATAACCCCATTACATACCTCTGCTTCTAGCCCACATGCCCCCCAGAGAGAACCGCTGTTAGCAATATATCCTTTTCAAAGTTGAACTCTGATTTGTCTTGAGTGACCATCTGCTCCTGCCAATTTGCTTTTATCTTGATCTCTGTTATTACCTTTAGAGCAGGGAAATTACCTGGAGTATGTCAGAAAGTTAACATCTGATGTTCACCTCAGGACATGCTCATCTTTTTACTAGTGAGGGACCAGTTGGTGTGGAGGCGTTTGCATAGTTTTCAGGAAGGTCTTACTGATGTGAGCTTTATCTATTATAAATTGAATTCACCACAGAGACTTGGATTCCATGAATTTCTAGGACTCTTTAGAGGTGAAACTCTTTTTTGCTTCAGACCTCATCAGTGACTCATGGGTTATACTTTGAATTTTTTCTCTTATACTTGTAGACCAGTAGGAAAACCTTCTAGATTACATCAGCCTCAAGTCCTCCAAAGTGAACTTTAGTAGACTCTGTACTCAACTAAGTGACACTCATTTACTTGGATAAAATCCAACTTTTGAAGAGAAAGCAGAGAAGAGGCTCTTTGATCTGGTTTGTGCTTAATTGATAGACAAATAGTAAGTAACAATGCAGGATGATGGACTGCATTTAGTAGGTTTGAGATCTGATTTGATTAAAAGAGCATCAGTGGTTCTCAACCTTCCTAACGCCTCCTAATGCCACGAGCCTTTAATACAGTTCCTCATGTTGTGGTGACCCCCAACCATAAAATTATTTTCATTGCTACTTCATAACTAATTTTGCTACTGTTATGAATTGTAATGTAAATATCTGATATGCAGGATGTGTTTTCATTGTTACAAAGGGGTCATGACCCACAGGATAAAATCCGTTGCTATACAGACTCTTACAACACAAGAAAGAAAAGGGCAGGTTCTAGAAGAAAAATATATATAAGATGTGTATATTTTATAAAAATATATATAACATGAAACAATTTCCAGCTTTTTTTGGGGGGGGTGAGGGCATGGGATTTTGAGGGAGAATATGTATCTAAGAGTTTTAATCAGTTAAGAAAGGATAGAACAGACTTAGCTCTTAACGAATGGAGTTAAGTTGCATCCTTATGGCAGGTATCTAGCAGACTAATAGCTATTTTAATAGTTTTGTTTTTTAAGCTTTCACACTGGAAAGAGCCATTTGCTATTTTATTTGGTAGTTATAACCTCTACAATCTTTAGATTTTAGGATTGCTGGAAATATTAAATTAGGAAATTTAATTCTATCAGTTAATTGTTATCTACCATCAGTTATATCAGGCATTGTTATTAAAAGAAAGTTGTTTCCTCCTATCTCATTCTTTCCTCAAAGCACATAATTAATGTCACCTCTCCTACACATTTTTACTTCCAGTGCTATGTCAAATAAAATATTTATTTGCTGTGAATGTTTTAATCAAAAAATTGTGGGCGGAAAATCACTTAAGTTTCACCTTATAGCAAAACTACCTTTTATTGTGTCTGTTTCCTTACAGTTCTTTGCTGATGCAAAAAGAAAATATTTTTTTTTTTGAGACAGATCCTCAAGCTGTCACCCTGGATAAAGTACTGTGGCATCATAGCTCACAGCAACCTCCAATTCCTGGGCTCAAGAGAGTCTCTTGCCTCTGCCTCCCAAGTAGCTGGGACTACAGGCGCCCACCATAACGCCCGGCCATTTTTTTGGTTGCAGCCATCATTGTTTGGCGGGCCCAGGCTGGATTCGAACCCTCCAGCTCAGGTGTACGTGGCTGGCGCCTTAGCCCGTTGAGCCACAGGCGCCGAGCCGAAAGAAAATATTTTTTAAAGCGTGTGGTTTTTTTTTTTTTTTTTTTTTTTTTTTGTGGTAGTCATTACACCAGTGGATATTGTATTTTCTCCTTTTCTGAATTTAAAATTCTGGATGGAGTTATATGAATTATTTATAGACACTTTTAAGTGTCAGAGCAATTTAATTCTTACTAATGAACTGTAATTATACGTATGTAATGAAATTTGTGTTTATAGGTAGCTTTACAGCTGTTTGTTATTGGCCTTGCTAGGCGTAACTTCCATCATCTAGGTAAAGAGATTCTTGTTGTTCTCTAGGTTTTTGATTGTGCAAGTGCTAAATTAAAACTCATTCTCGGGTGGTGCCTGTGGCTCAAAGGAGTAGGGTGCGTGCCAGCCCATATGCCGGAGGTGGGGAGTTCAAACCCAGCCCTGGCCAAAAACAACAACAACAACAAAAAAAACCCATTCTCATAGTCTCAACTCTTGAGTTAATTTACTTTAGTTGTATATTTGCAAAGATGTAATTCTGCTTATTTTAAATTTTAGACATCTACAGAGAGAAAACGCTCATAAAAAACTGAATTTTTATGAATTGTTTTGAATTTTATTTTGTGTGCTGTTTGGATATGATTTACTTTTTATTTTTCAGAAATATCTTTTCATTTCTACGTTAATAATGACATAAAGACATGCATTTTTATCTTTTTCAAGGAGTGCTCATTTAGTACTCACATTTTTAATTTTCGTCTCAAATAGTGGAAAAAAGAAGTACAAATTGATTCATGTTTAAAGGTTTTTTTTATTAAAGCAAAAGCACAAATAGGAGTTGTACCAAGGAGGATTAAACCATATACTTTAACAAGAATTTATCATTTGTGTTAAAATATGGTTTAATGTAAATAGTTGCCTTTATTTCTTTCTTAATCTCTTCCTCATCCCCCAGTTATAAAAGCACATGCCCCAATGTTAAGAACTTGGGAAACACTAAAAAAGCCCAGATTAAATTTTTAAAATACCATTGAAAATCTCAGATGCCATTATTAATCTTCTGTAACATCTTCTTCCTGTATTTTGTTTAGCCATTACATAAGAATATGTACACTTGCAAATACATGATGTTATAAGCTCATAATGCATCTACTGTAATTGTAAACAGTTCTGTTAACAGTGAATAATCAACATTTTCATGTCAGCATTTTTCTATTATGTGGTTATTTTTATTAGCTACATGGTATTCTCTTCTATGTGTGTGCGAGACCATTTACTTACCAATCTTTTTCTCTTGTACACTTAAATTATTTTCAGTTTTTAAAATAATAAATAATGCTGCCATTTTTAGGAGTGACAAGTGGAGTTGATACTCCAAAAAATTTCCATAGAGTAATCATCAGAAGAATTAAAATTCAAATAACATGATACTGAAGAATTTGTATTGATAACCAAATGAAACAGAAACTTGGTGCTTTTTGTTAAAAAAAAAAAAGCCTTATGTATATAATAAATTATTGGGCTGGGTTCCGTGGCTCATGCCTATAATCCTTATACTTTGAGAGGCCCAGGCAGGTAGATTGCTTGAGCTTAGGAATTTGAGACCAGCCTGAACAAGAGAGCAAGACCGCCTCTCTACTAAAAATTGAAAAACTAGCCAGATGTGGTGGCAGGCACCTGTAGTCCCAGCTACTTGGGAGGCTGAGGCAAGAGGATCTCTTGAGCCCAAAGAGTATGAGGTTGCTGTGAGCTATATTGCCATAGCACTCTACCAGGGTGACAGATAGATTATCTAGTAATGACCCATAATAATGAAGTGAATTCAAGATGTTTGTGATGGTGTATTTTCTTTCTGAATTGTGTTTTACTTTGAATTATATTAAATTTGCATTTCATGAGCATAAGTCATTTGGATAGTAATGCTCTTCTTATACAACCCTTTTAAGTTGCATGGGAACATGTGAAGTAGTCTGCAAACTTGATTAAAATTTGAGCTGTAACCTTTTTTTCCCCCCAGTGGTCTGAGTTCCACCAGAGTAGCCGGGACTACAGGTGCCTGCCACCACATTTGGCTAGTTTGTCTGTTTTGAGCAGAGATGGAGGTCTCTCTCTTGCTCAGGCTGGTCTCAAACTCCTCAACTCAAGCAATTCACCTGCCTATGCCTCCCAGAATGCTAGTGTTACAGGCATGTGCTACTGCACCTGGCCTTAAGGAGAATTTTGAAATTGCTTCCCAAATGGAAAATCTAAATAGCAAAAAATAGTTGTCACCCCCAAATTGACTTAGCTTAATACAGGACTTCTGTGAAATTTCATTCAGTCCCTAGGCATGTAATATTTATGTGTGCTGCATCCTCCAGTTTCAATTGAGGAGGAAAACTGTTAAACTGTTGTCAACAGAAAATAGGTGTAATCTTAACAGTTTAATGCAGTGCATAGTTTTGACGTATTATTTTTGGAAGTTATACATTTTCTCATGTTTTCATAAGTATTTTTTATAGTGACTGCCTTTTCCTTTTTTTGCTTTTGTCAGCAAAATAGGAAGTTTTTTTTGTATGTGTATTATTTCGTCCATTTATTCTCAGTGAGATTACCAGGTAGTTAAAATACCTGTTTTTAATCTTTCTTTCTTTCTTCCTTTCCTTTCCTTTCTTTCTTTCTGACAGGGTCTCACTTTGTTGCCCTGGGTAGAAATTTCTTTTCTTTTTTTTTCTTTCTCTTTTGTCTTTCTTTCTTTCCTTTCTTTCTTCTTTCTTGACAGAGTCTCGCTTTGTTGCCTTGGGTAGAGTGCTCTTGGGGTCAAGCTATCCTCTTGCCTCAGCCTCCTGAGTAGTTGGAACTACAGGTGCTGGCCACGGTATCTGACTAATTTATCCGTTTTTAGTAGAGATGGGATCTTGCTCTTGCTCAGGCTGGTCTCGAATTCCTGAGCTCAAGTGATCTACCTGCCTTGGCCTCTCAGAGAGCTAGGATTACAGGCAAGAGCCACTGAGCCTGACCTCTACTCTTTTAAAATTTGTATACAGTTTCTTATTGTTTGCATGAAATTTAGTAGCAGAGACTGCAAACTAAGTTAACACAGCCATATGCTTATTAAGTGGCATATTGATAGCATAGTACAGTGATTGACAGTGTAGGTAGGGCCCTGTATCTAGTCTGTTTGGCATGCCGATCCTGGCCCTACCACTAACTGGCTGTGTGACCTTAGACAAATTATGTTACCTCTTAGTACCTCAATTTCTTATCTATAAAATGGAAATTATACTAATTCATAATATAAATGAGATAGTATGTGCTTATTACATAGAAAAACAATTATCACATTGAGTATTCAGTAAATGTTACTATTACTCTTGTTACTTTCACAATGTGTAGCAAACATGTCTTTTATTTTTGCTCTAGATTTAAATGAATTTTTTTAAAACATGCTTAGATTTATACTTATATAAGAGCTTGGGAGAATTCGACCTTTTATGTAACTTACAGTAATAAAAATGTTACTAGAACATGTTTTCAAGAAACGTGTTATTATTTCTTTGAAATCTTTTCACCAAGTACAGTTTTGATTTAGGAAACTGATGACTGTTTTTTTCTGTGTTTAAAATTAAAATTTTAGTTGAAGAAATATTAGAAATTATTTTAGGAGAAAACACATAAATTAAAACAAAAGAAAACTTCTATTTTGCAACTTACAGAGTTCAATAGAACTGTCACACATTTTTACTAGAAACAAATTAAATATTAGTGAAAAAGGTATTTCTGATTCTTATCTGAGAATTTTTATCTTCCTCAGAGATGATGTGTTTGTAATTACAAAGCTGCCTTTGTTTCACTTGTAGAGTTTACTGTGTTAAATGAGTTTCTGTTGTTTAGCTTCTTTTTACATTTGATGACATTCTTCTGTTTTTCTGTGAATCTGTTATTTGTTGGAGTCAATCTTTTTTTTTTTTAATGGTCCATTGAGGCATTTTATTTTTAAGTGTGTATTACTGAAAAGGGGGGGTCTCAACTGGCAGAAATCTCACAGACCACCAAGGCTTGTATGAAAGATCTTTTTTGGTGGGGGATGCTCCAGAGCAGCGTTAAGCAGGAGGGAAAAAGAGGGAGAGAAAGAGTGAAAGGGAGGGGACAGAGTAGAGAGGAGAGAGTAAAAGACAAGTGCATGTTATATAGGGGAGGTGACGGGATGGTGTTTGGGGTGCAGGGGAGAGCATCAACTGAGTAGTTACCTGTTGAGACAACTTTGAGAGTTGAGTTTGGGGAGGTGATGGGATGGTATTTGGGGTACAGGTTTGGAGCATCAACTGAGTAGTTACCTGTTGAGACAACTTTGAGAGTTGAGTTTGAATAAAATGAGTTATGTATGGAGTCACAGCCATTACTTTAAGGATGATAATTATAGATGTGAGGAAGGGTAGAAGTGTAACTTAGAGTGGGTGTTGAGTCAACTAAGAGGAGAAATCTGATGACTCTGATTTATGTTGTTTTTTTGGAGTTTGAGGCTTTTTTGGAGTGATCAGACTTTGTTAGTGATTTTAGATTTATTAACAAAGAAAAAACATGGGATACCTAAGGCCTTGGGTAAGGTTTGAGAAATGGTGGAGGTGAATTCAGGTCCATCGTTAGACTGTAAAGAACAGGGGATTCCAAAGTGGGGAATAATGTCTTTGAATATGATAGAGGCTATAGTGGTAGCTTTCTTGTTTGTAGTAGGAAAGGCTTTAAAGCTTTTTGAGGAATGTAGTAAAGTTTGAGAGTTGGGGTGAAACAACTTGTGGAGATAGATGAGGAGGTCACGAGTGGGGGGTTGATTTGTTTCCTTTACTGTAGCAGCAGTAGGAGCAGAAATAAGGAGGAGCAGAAATAGGAGACGAGTGTGGGATAGCGGCGGCATGTGCTGCACGGTTACCTCGGTTGTTACCTTGATACAGGTGAGTGGTTAGATTGATGTGAATGGTAACGGACAGTGCCTATAGTTTTAGGTAATTTAGAAGCTTTTAGTAGTTTGATAATAAGGCGAGAGTTAAGAATAGGGTTACCTTTGTTGTTATATAAGTTTTGTTTATTGGTTAGTGGTGAAAGAGGGAAGACTGTGTTTTAATGATTTTATTGAAGGATATAATTGTATAGTCTGTTTTACAAGTTCTTTTATACGTAAAGGAATTGTTATTTGAAAATCAGAGGAGATTAGTATTAGGAAGAGGTTTTTTTGTATGTTGGAGAGGTAAGGAAGAAGAGTGTTTAGTGTTTGAAGGTAATTGTGAGTGGGCGATGAGTCAGAGGGAGAAGGTAAGAGGGATGTAGGATTTAGTGTGAGATGTATTAAAAGATAATGATGGGTCAGATAAGAGAGAGGTTTGAAGGTTAAGAATGCGACATGGTGGTAGGGTTTGAAGATTTTTATATGTTAAACGATTAGATAGAGAATAAGGGGACAGGACAATAGCAGGGGAGCTGAAAGTGAGTTTTTTTGATTCTTGTATTTGAGTAATTCTGGCTCTAATGCCTTGAGACAAGGGGCCTAACCTTGAACAGTGTGATTTAACTGTTTTGAGAGATAAACAACTGGAGCAAAGGTGGGGCCTAGCTGATGTTTAAGCATGCTGAGAGTAAATTCATGGTTTTCTGTGACATATAGGAGGAAGTGGCGAGAAAGATCAGGAAGGTGGAGGGCTGGAGCTTCTAATAAAGAATGCTGTAGATATTTAAAAGAAGTGGAAATGGAGGTTAGGAGAGGCTCAGGAGGGTTACTTTGAGTAAAGAGTAGTTAGGAGAGAAAAGTTGGGAATTTATGCTCTGAGGTATTTAGTTAATCATAAAAAGGAGAGGAGTTTTTGTTTGTGGTAGGTAGAGGAAGTCGCGAAGAAGGCTTTTTTTGTCTATGGTAATAGGTTTGGAGTCTGGGGACAAAAGAACACTAAGATGATTTTTTGTTGGAATAATTGAACTTTTGAGGGAGAGACCGTATATCTCTTATTTGTAAGAAAAGGAAGGAACAGGTGTTACATTTAGAGTTATGTAAGGTGGGACTATAGAGAAGGAAATCATTGATACACTGAATTAAGGTTGAAGGAGAGGAACCATAAGGACTGGAGGTTTTGTGATAATGTTTGGTTAAGTAAGTGAGAGCTGTTACAAAATTCTTGGGGGAGTATAGTTTAAGTAAGTTGGGAAGAAGTTTGAGAAGTAGGGTCAGTTTATGTGAAGGTGAATAGGTTTTGTCAATTAGGGTGTAGTTTAACAAGAAATGGAGAGTAGGAGGCAATTGAGGGGGTTTTAGTATTTTAAACCTTTGGGTTTACTTGTTATGGTGGAATGGGCTAGGGCGATGAGTCTTTGATGGCTTGGGAAAGGCAGAGTGAGGCAGGAGGAGATGGGTCAGCATACCTATTAATTTAAAATTAAAAGTAAGGGTGGTATCTAATTTGGAAAGTGTGTCATGTTCCAGAACGGGAACTGGACAGGAAAGCAGCATTAAAAAGGACTGTATAAATGAGAAATTGCCAATTATGTAATGTAAAAAGGAATTTGACTTGGACGGTGGGAAAAACCCTCTGTGTAAAAAGGAGTTTGACTTGGACAGGGGAAAAAACCCTCTACTCCGACAATAGAGGTGGGCGACAGGGAGGTAGGACCACTGAACTCTTTAAGAGCTGAGAAGTTAGCTTCTGTGTCTAATAAGAAGGCAATCATCCTACCTGCCATCATCAGGGTTACTCTTGGCTCCACAGAGGTGATCTTCGTTGGGTGAGAGAAGCCAGGATCTCGTCAGTCTTCAGAAGAGGTAAGCTCCAATAACTCTGCTCTAGGTGCCACAGGTTGGCTGGTCCCATGTCCTCTCTGGGCCAAGGGGTAGTCAGCCTTCCAATGGCCCTTTCTTTGCAGAGAGGGCATGGCTCTGGTAGGGGCCTAGGATTGGGGCAACCTCGTACCCAGTGGCTTACTTTACTGCATTTGTAGCATGGTTCAGGTGGTTGAGTTACGAAGTGGTTTTTGGTTGCTGATGACTTAGGCAGGTTAGGAATGATGGCCTTAGTGGCATTGTTTGTAATGCTTATCTTAAAGGCTGTGTCTAAGATCACAGCCTGGGGTGTCCATGCTCCAAGCGCTTTATCTTAAGTTTGATGGGTAATTTTGGTTAAAGACATAAGTTATGAGAACTTTTTTCCCATTTATTGTTTTAGGATTTTAAGTTAGTATATTTAACAAAAGCCTCGGTAAGGCGTTGGAGGAAAGCTGAAGGATTTTTAGATTTATTTTGAATGATTTCTCATAATTTATTATATTGATAGTCTTTTTTGGTGGAAACTCTTAAGTTTGTCAAGAATGCAGGTAATAATAATGTTTTTACTTTTTCTTTCTGTATTGTCATTATACTTTTAATCTGGCTGGGGGGTAGGGACTGCGGGGTTACTTATAGGATGCTCATTGTTTGACATATGAAATTGATCTGCTGTCTCTTTTGCCCTCTCCCATCCCCGTTTGTGCTCGTCAGAGGTTAGGGTATTAGTTAAAATAATAAAAACATTATGTTAGGTAAGTTGATAGGACATAGTAATAAATTGAAACTTTTGAAAAAAATGAGAAGGATTAGAAGTAAAGGAACCTAGTTCAACTTTAAGGTATGTGAGTTTAGTCATGGGAAAGGAGCAAACAGAAATCACACCGTCAACTCCCAGTTACCCCGGTAGAGTGGGGCTAGGAAGTGAGAGGGAGTTGGAGACCTGTGGGAATGGGATTGGGTGAGGAGAACGGAGGGAAGTGAAGGATGAGTAGTGGATGCAGTAGAATTAGTTTGTAATTTGTTTGCATTTCTATACGGTGGCACTGTAGGATTATTGGAGGAGCTGGAGGAAGAAAGGGGTAAAGAGGTCCGGAAGTGTTTCTTGGAGCAGCAGAGGTGGAATGAGAGACTACAGGAAGAACTCTGGGGGCTTGTTGGAGGGGAGGAGTTAGGCCACGATCTTAGATTGGTTGAGGGTAAGTAGGAGGGACAGAGAGTGGAGGCAATTGTGTAATTGAGGGAGGAGCCAAATATGGTGAGGTGGTTTGAATAGTTTTTGTTTAGGGAGATAGAGAGTAGAAGAGTTCTTTGTTACGAGAATTTTGGAATTACCTGAACATAAATTAGGCTTGGTTTTAAGACAGGAGAAGCTCTGAACATAGGGGACCTCGCTCCAATTGCCAAGGCGCTCACAATAGTTATATAAGTTTTGGATTAAAGAAAAATTAAATGAACTGTAGCTTGGCCAGATATTTAAAGTGGCCGAACCTTGGTAGAGAGTTTAATTAATTTTTTGGTTTTAAGTCTAATCTTAATTCTACCAGGTTGCATAATAAGCAACCCAAGTGGGAGTTGGGTGGGATAGAATAGCCTGTACCCATGGCGATTCCTCGCAGAAATAAAACGTGAGCCAAATCAAGCGAGGACCAGACAAAGGGTGGACGTCTCCGTCACTTTGAGGCTGACCAGGAAAACAAGAACACAGTTTAGGGTAGTCGTCACTATACCTAAATCTGGGTCAGACCCTTGGGGCCGAGGAGAGCTTGAGACCTGGCGCCAGGAATTTTCATGTGAGGTGTGGAAGCCCTGAGCTAGGCCACCAAGGTCAATGGGAATAGAGAACTCAAGCCTTGAGAAATGGGTGAATCGCCAGGAATGTAAGCAACTAGCCCATAGTTAGGGAAAACTGGTTCCCTTAGGGGTACTTAACCAAGTTCGGATGAGGTCGGTGTTGAGTACTGGTTAGAACGCCTTGGTGTATGGACACAAGCCAATAACAGCGGGGAGTGCTGGAAGTGCAAGAAGAAGATAGGGTGCTCACAGGAGCTTGGGAGTGTTCGCTAATTAGATCCCGCTTCTGACACCAGATGAAAGGGGGGGAACACTCCACTGGCAGAAATCTCACAGACCACCAAGGCTTGTATGAAAGGTCTTTATTGGCGGGGGATGCTTCAGAGCAGCATTAAGGAGGAGGGAAAAGACGGGGAGAGAGAGATAGAAGGAAAGGGGAGGGACAGAGGAGAGAGAGAGAGTAAAAGACAAGTGTACATTATATAGGTTCAATTAGGGGAGGTGACAGGATGGTAGAATAGCCAGTAAGGAATTACTGCTCTGGCGGGAAGAGCTGTTAGGGGCAGGCCATAAGTTTGAAATTTTCAGCAGGTAATTGGGACAGGGAGATGAAGTTTTGCAATTATCTAACAGTTACATCCCTAGAAAAAGTATCCCAGGATATTCCCTGCTGTGTGTTTCTTCGTGGTCCATGATGCTGGCTGAAGCCATCAGTACAGTGAGACCAAACTGGTGGGATGGGAGCAGATTATTCTGCCATTTTTCTAGATCTTTGAGTTGCACATCAAGCCTGGGGCTGATCACTCCACACTTTGTTTAACCTGCTTGTGAGGTTCAATTTTCCCAGCTCTGTGATCATTGATTGTTTCAACTTTGCCAGTGTAACCGTGCTTCATCACAGTTAAAAACCAGACAATGACTTTGGAGCAGGGCCTTATAAGAACCTGGGGTTTGCTTGTCCTTTGGGCATCGCTGATGCTTTTAGATAGCAGCCAGGACTTGCCTGCGCGCCATGATGGTGGCCGGGAATGAGGGTGGCCGGGAAGCAGGCAGGCTAGCGCATGGAGCTGAATGTTACTAAAATGTATAACATTGAGTTTTCTTTTGAAAATAGTTTTGTGGTTTTTGTACAGATCAGTCATGCTCATTGGAAAAGAGTACCAAAAACTGTAATGAAAATTTGTGGTGCAAAAATTGACTAAAATCTCAGGGGTGAACTCTGTTAATATTTTTCCACCATTTCCTTAGGTATTTGTGTTTGTTTGTATGTATGTGTGTACATGTGACAATTTTATGGAAAGTGGCACATGCTGATTTGTGAATATACTTTTTTCTCTCATGTTTTTCTAAATGTCTTCCCTTGTGAATAAATGCAGTGCATTTATATTTATATTAATATAAAGTTGTATTAATATAACTATTAACATAGTTATGTTAATCTAGTTTTAGTCTTTCCTCTAAGCATTAGTTTATTTATATTTTTGCTAGTAACAGTTGAGTTTGTAACTGCCATCAACTTTTTTTTTTTTGCAGTTTTTGGCCGGGGCTGGGTTTGAACCCACCACCTCTGGCATATAGGGCCAGCACCCTACTGTCTGAATCACAAGTGCCGTCCCATTTTTTATTTTTTATTTCATGTTATTGTGAGGGTACAACCAACCAGGTCACAATTTTTGAATTTGTTAGGTAGAGTCCCTCTTGTAGCTGGGCTCTGCTCCCAAAAGGTGTGCCGTACACTCCTACCTTGTGCCCTTAAGTGGGAACACACCAGTCCCTCCCCATCCCTCGTGCCTCCCCCCCCCAACTTGAATAGAATTTAGTTTTTCTCTTACAGTATGTTAGATTATCTGCTGACTTCATAATAAAATTGAGTACATTGGATACTTGCTTTTTGGTTGTGTGTTTCTGTCTCTTCACAAGTCTACTAAATTTTTCAAGGAGCCTGTCCATTTCATCTAAGATTGTTGATTTCGTCAGCATAAAGTTGTTTATAATATTCTGTTATTCTTTTTATATGTTTGTCTAAGATTTGTATAACCTATAGAGATTTAATATAATTCCTGGTATTGGTAATTTGTATCTTTTCTCTTTTTCCCTGATTAGTCTGGCTAGAGGTTTATTAATTTTATTGAGCTTGTCAAAGAATTAGCTTTTAGATTAACTGTTTTCCTCTAGTATTTCTTAGTTCTGCTCTAATCTTTATTATTTCCTTTCTTATTTTGAGTTTTATTTGTTTTCTTATTCTAGTTTCTGAAGATAGAAGCTGGGTCATTGATTTGTGCCCTTTTTTCTTTTCTACTATGAACATGATATAAACTTGCCTATAATCGTTTAGAATTTTTTATATGTTTTCATTTTAATTCAGTTCAGAATACTTTCTCTCTCTCTCTCTCTCTCTCTCTTTTTTTTTTTTTGTAGAGACAAAGTCTCACTTTATCGCCCTGGTTAGAGTGCTGTGGCATCACACAGCTCACAGCAACCTCTAACTCCTGGGCTTAGGTGATTCTCTTGTCTCAGCCTCCCAAGTAGCTGGGACTACAGGCGCCCGCCACAACGCCCAGCTATTTTTTTGTTGGTGCAGTTTGGCCGGGGCCGGGTTTGAACCTGCTACCCTCGGTATATGGGGCCGGCATCCTACTCACTGAGCCACAGGCGCCACCCAATACTTTTCTCTTTTGATGTCATCTTTGATCAATGGATTATTTAGAAGTGTGTTATTTAGCTTCTAAATATTTGAGGATTTTCCAGTGATCTTTCTGTTATTTTATTAAATAAGTTTAATTCCATTGTGATGAGATCCTTTGAAATATGTTGAGATTTGTTTTATGGCCTGGACGTGATCTATCTTGGTAAATGTTTTATGTGCACTTGAATATGTATTTTGTTGTTGGGTGGAGTGTTCTGCAATTGTCAGTTGGGTTAAGATGGTTGATTGTTTTGTTTATGTCTCATAATTCTTGATTGAGTGCCAGACATTGTATATTAAAAACAAAACAAAGGATAGGTGATAGAGAGTCCATCATCTTTTTTTCAAAAATGACCTTTAATGAAAAATATTAATCATTGATGAACCAACATTTAATTTGCACCACATTCTTGCTAACTCTTGGTATTGTCAGTGTTTTTGAATTCTAGCTCTTCTGGGAGCTATATAATGATTAGATCATCGTTTTACTTTGCATTCCCCTAATGTCTGATGATATGGATCATCTTCTCATATGCTTAGTGGTCATTGATATATTTTCTTTGTGAGATATCTGCTCACTTTTTTTGCCCATTTTAAAAATTGGGTCATTTGTTTAGAGATGTAAGAGAGTTCTCCTCTTTAGATATATTCTAATGCAAGGTCTTTGTCAGATGTCAGTATTGTGAAATTATCTCCCAATCCGTGGATTGCCTTTTCATTTTCTTAATAGTATTTTTTTTTCTTTTTCTTTCTTTTTGAGACAAGAGTCTCACTTTGTTGCCTTTGGTAGCGTGCTCTGGCAGTCATAGCTCACAGCAACCTCAAACTTTTGAGCTCAAGTGATTCTCTTGCCTCAGCCTCCTGAGTAGCTGGGACTACGGGCAGCCGCCACCATGCCTGGCTGTTTTTAGAGAGAAGGTCTTGCTCTGACTTAGGCTGGTCTTGAACTTGGGAGCTCAGGCAATCTACCAGCCTCAGCCTCCCAGACTGCTAGGATTACAGGTGTGAGCCACTGTGCCCGGCCCTCAATTTTCCCATTTTTTATGCTTCATAATTATTACCTTCTATGTAAGGAATATTTGCCTACCCAAAGGTTTTAGCTTATGTTTTCTTAATGTAAGTTTTAAAATTTAACTTTGGTGTTTAAGTCTATGGTTTGTTTAAAGTATAGTATGAGGAAAGGCTTGAGATTTAGAAAGAAAAAAGAAATTCTGTATTAGGTATACAGTTATTTCATCACTGTTGAGAAAAGACTATTATTCACTGAATTTTCTGCTTTTGTCAAAAATCATTAATCATGTGTGTGGGTCTTTCTTTGAACGATATGTCTATCCATATATCTCTACTGTAATGTCTTGATTACTGTAGCTTTAAATCTGGTAGGCTAAGTCCCTCACATTTGGTCTTTTTAAAAATTGTTTTATCTTAGGGTCTTTTTTGGTTCTTTTTTTTTTTTTTTTTTTGGTTGGGGCCGGGTTTGAACCTGCCACCCTCGGTATATGGGGCTAGCACCCTACTCCTTGAGCCACACAGGCACCGCCCTCTTAGTTCTTTTTGTGTCATATAAATTTTAAAATTAACTTATCACTTCATACTGAAATGGCTGCTGAGAATTATATTGGGCTTGTACAGCTCCATTTGAAGAAAATTGACATCTTAACAGTACTGGGTCTTTTGATTCTTGAACATTGTGTACTTCTCCATTTATTTAGGGCTTTCATTTTTCTTAGAAGTGCTTTATAGTTTTTGAATATACTTTTAATGGTGACTTTTTTTATTCAGGAGGCACTTCTTGAGCTTTTACCTTGTGCTAAGCACTTTTCTAGTTGCTGGTGAAGAAAGTAGGCAAAATGCTCTGCCTTGATGTGCTCGCAGTCTAACTAGGGAAACTAAATGAGAAATTAGTAAGTTAAATACATTCTAGATGGATCATTAGTACTGTAGAGAAAACCAATTCAAGGTGTACGGATTGGAGTGTCTAAGCATGGGGGGGGATGAGTGTGTTAGCCCGTTTGAGCCTCTATAACCAAAAGGCAGTAGACTATGTGGCTAGAAGAGCAAACATTGTGGAGGGAAGGTACATGGGTGGGGTCTGAGATGAAGGCACTGATGGATTTAACAGTGGGAGAGGCCCCGCCCCCAGGTTCACAGACAGCCATCTTCTCACTGTGTTCTCACACCTAACGATAGGGGCTACAGAACTGGTTGGGGTCTCTTTTGTAAGGGCACTAATCCCATTCATGAGGACTCTACCCTCAGGCTTAATTATCTCCCAAAGACCCCACTTCCTACTATTAATGTGGTAGTGTTCAGCATATGAATTTTGGGGAGAAGCATTAAATCTATAACAGTGGGGTTACAGTTTTAAATTGGGTGAATGGAGAAATCTTCCTTGAGAAATGGGTATTTGAGCAGATCTTAATTTTGCTTCATGTTCTTAACAGTGAAACAAATAACAGTTTAAGAAGGAAAAGGGGCAAGATGGGAGTTTGAATAAATATACTAAGTATGCCAGTTGCAGCCTCTTTAAAATCTAGGAATCAGTAGCATTTAAGAGCAACTATAGTGATCTAAGTATTCCAAATAGCAGAAGAGTAAACATAAGAAAGACAATGTTGTTACTTTTTTTTTTTGAAGAGACAGAGTCTCACTTTGTCACCCTTGGTAGTGTGCGGTGGCTTCATGGCTCATAGCAACCTCCAGCTCCTGGGTTTAGGTGATTCTCTTGTCTCAGCCTCCTGAGTAACTGGGACTACAGGCACCTGCCACAACACCTGGCTATTTTTTTATTGCAGTTCAGCCAGGCCCGGCAATGTTGTTACTTTAAATTTAGTGATGAGGAGGGGAGAGGACAAGTAAAGAAATACATTTTATTTTATTAACTTATAGTAAGGAACTAATAGGTAATGTAAACAAATGGAAGATTAAATTCATTATATAAGGATATGATCATATAGATGTTCACTAGCTGTGTGACCCCACGGCACTCTACCGAGGGTGATAAAGTGAGACTCTGTCTCTACCAAAAAAAAAAAAAAAGTTTAAAAAAAAAAAGATGTTCACTAGTACAAAAATAGAAAACTCAGGCTTGGTGCCCGTAGCTCAGTGGTTAAGTTCATTATATGTACTTTTTTCCTAAACACTTACGGAATGTGTACTGAAATTGTAACTAGGTTATAAAGAAAGCTTCAGTACATTAGAAAAGTAGGAATAATGTAGAGCTGCCCATTTAATATGATAGCTTCTAGCTACATGAAGATTTTAAAATTTAAATTCAAGTTAAATAAAATTAAAAATTCAATTTCTTACTCTCACTAGTTACATTTCATATAATCAATAGGGTTGATTATTTTTGGAATGGAGAGGGAAGAAATCAGGTTAAGACAGTATAAGTGAACTAAATCCTCATCCTTCATAGCTAGGAATCAGTAGACATAATTTAAAATTAATTAAGAAATAAGGACAGAATAAATGGATGAAGAAATCTTGGTGCATACACACAATGGTGTATTATATAGCCATAAAAAAGAATGAAATCATGCCATTTGCAACAACATGAATGAAACTGGAGAAAATTATGTTAAATGAAAAAGGGACGCACAGAAAGATAAGTCTTGGTTGTTCTCACTCATATGGGGGAGCTAAATATTAAAAACAATTCATCTTGTGGAGACAGAGAGTAGAATGATGGTTACTAGAGCCTGGGAAGGGTATTGGGAAGAGGAGGATAAAGTGGAGATGGTAAATGGAGATAAAAATATAGTTAGATAGAATGAATAATGTTTGCTAGCACAATGAAGTGATTGTAATCGATAATAAGTTAGGTTGTACTTTAACTAAAGGAGTGGAATTAGAATGCTCCTAACACAAAGAAATGATAATTAGCTGAGGTGATGGATACCCCAGTTACCCTGATTTGATTAATTCACGTTGTATGACTGTTTTGAAACATTACATGCACCCTATAAAGATATAAAACTATTAGGTACCCATAATAATTAAAGATAAAAAATTAAAGAAGTAATTCTCTAAAAAAACTAAAGATAGATAGATGTGTTATCTATAATTATGGAGATAATTCAGAAAAGAATAGGTGAAAATAATTGTTTCTTTTTACTATTTTTTTTTAAATTGTTTAGTCCCTTTAGTATTGTTACAACAGAGTACTTGAGGCTGGGTAATTTGTAAAGAAAAGAAGGCTGTGTGGCTCAAGGTTCTGCAGGCTAGAAAGTATAAGCAGCAGGACACTGGTGCGCCCTGGCTCCTAGGGAGGGTTTTCTTGCTGTGCGATGGCTTAGGAGGAGGTCAAAAGGGAGCCGACGTGTGTGAAACGGAAAAACACGAGGGGTATTTTGTACTGGCTTTATAACAACCCACTCTCTTGGGAACATACCCAAGAGAACTAATTCAGGTGGGTGAGAAAGGGCTACCCCAGTAAAGTTACTAAACCAGCAGTTCTCAACCTGTGGGTCTCGACCCCTTTGTAACAATGGAAATACATCTGGGCATTAGGAAGATTGAGCACCACTGTACTAAACCATTCATGAAGGATCCCCTCATGACACAAATAAATACCTCCCACTAGGTCCCACCTCCTGTGAAATCCATGTGAATGTTGATGGGGACAAACAAACCATATTCAAACTATAGTATCCGTTCATGTGTTATATCAATAAAATATAAAAAGTGACATACACTCCAATCTCTTTAGAATTATTCAATTATAATTAATTTTTACTGAAAATGTTCTAGGCATAAGTCTGCTCTTCCTCATCAAGGAGGATAATAAGTAGTTCTCTGTGATGTTGGGCACATACTGGCTGTCTTTTCATTGTCAAAAAAAAATTTTATTTCTATTGTCAATAAAAGATTCTTACAAAATAGTAGGAATACCTTAAGATTTTAATGTGAATAAACGTCTTCCAAACATAAAAAGACACTTTAAATGGTCAAGAAATAAAAATCATAGTTTCTAAAGAGTTATTAAATATTTCAAAGGCAATTTGTGTTGGAATTACTAGAGAATGTTTTAAATACAAGTAAGGAATGACATCTTTAACAATGATACTAATATAATGAAAGGATACTGGTAATTGTTTTAAGTTACCATTTTAGTTCATAATAAAAACAGCAAGCTGTAAATACTATCTGTTGTCAGAATATAATTATTATGTCTTTTTGCTGTTCTGTGAGAGTAGTAACATAGATAAGGGTTAGGGTAAAGGAGAAAGAATTTTTTTCCTGTAAGTCGAGAATATTGCTTGAAAGCATATGGGCAGATCAGGCCACAATCTGATTTGTTGAATAGATACAGTATTTCTTCCCAAATTTCCCAAATAGACTGGTCAAGCCAGTTTTTACTGTTTGACACTGAAACTGTCAACATACTGTAGTCTGAAGACTCAGGTAAGCTTTACACATGAATGGGAAAATGAAGCATGTGTAAGGAAATCTGAATACTTAGCTAATAGGCGTAGCATTGCACAACGAATCATCAAAAAGACCAAAAATAAATCTCCAATTAAATGGAAAAGTCAGGGAACGTGATATTACTAATTTAGTTTTTAATGGCATGGAAGTCTTGATCTCCAAACGTTTTTCACCTATTTTTTTTTTTTTTTTGCAGTTTTTGGCCTGGGCTGGGTTTGAACCCACCATCTCCAGCATATGGGGCCGGTGCCCTACTCCTTTGAGCTACAGGTGCTGCCTCACCTATTTTTAAATAAAACGTTTCAGATAAATACTAGGCCATTTTCTGCATTGGAAAGTAATTGAACTCATTTTACTGGTTGTTCTTAATTATGAAATGCTTGCTGAAGATGTAGGAGATTAGGTAGTTATTTACTGACTTCAAGAGATACCACACCCCAAAACTTTGATTTTCAATAAACCCTTGACTTTTTTTTTTTTTTTTGCCTGTCTGTAAAACATAAATGCATATTTTAAAAAAATCCAATAGTAATAGTTGATAAATTTGTTTGCCATTGAATATAGGTTATACTACCCTATGATTATCAACACTAAAAAGAATTAATATTTTATGATGTGTAACATGTGGCAAGAGTGCAGCGAAGCACCATTAGAACAGCACCAAACTGGAAATAACCTCATTAAGTCATCTGCCTGCCTGGAACTAGAGGAGCAGATCTCTTTCATCTGTAGGCCTTCCCTGACCATTACTATCTTTTGTAAAGCTCTGATTGAGATTCTGAAGTCCCCTAAAAATGCGGCTAATGAGTGCTTTATATAGTAATTATAAAAATTTTTATTTTTTATTTTAAAAATAAAATATTGTACCAGTAATAAGTAGAGACTTGGTTTTATTCACAGATATATGCTAGCTCCTAAAATAGTACCTGGCCACAGGAGATACTTAATTATTTTTGATCATAAGGAAATGCAGATACTACTGATGCATCCATATTTATATAAATCTTTATGTTTATATATTCTTCATATATTTAGCAAATATTTTAACATTACTGCATGTAATAATAGTCTGGCTTTTAATTATTTTGAAAGTAACTTTTACTACCACTAAAATGCTAAACCATAAATGTGAGAAATGTTTCACATTATAACATAGTTGCCTAAATTTAAATACTCTAATATGTATCAATCGAGAATTCTTATTTCTACTAGCCTAGTAATCAACCACTTAAGAAAATTAATGGCTCTGACAATCATCACTGAAAATATTTCCACCATCTTGATCCTACTATTGCCTATAGTTATAAAGAAATGTAAATACACATGGCTATTCAGCATAAATTGTTGCTCTCCTATTTAAGAACTTTTAAAATATTATATTTTTCCCCAAAATGTGTTTAGGTGTTTTGAGAAATACAGATTTCAGTGCCAGTTCTTTAGCTTATATCTAATAGGTGAATTCTCTCTCTAGTAGAGAGAATTTTTTCAGGAAGAACTTACCTTTAGCATATGTGGGTAAAGGGCAGATGGAGACAGAACAGTTCTGTTGTGGGTTGAATTCAGCCCCTCCAAAAGCTGTGTTGAAGGCCTAACCCCTAGTACCTGTGAATGTGATCATGTTTAGGAATAGAGTCTTTGCAGATCTAATAAAGTTCAGATGAGGACTTGAATTAGAATAGGCCATAAATCCAGTGACTACCATCTATAAGAAGGCTGTGTGAAGACACAGAGATACACAGAGAAAATGCCATGTGATGAGGAAGGCAGAGACTGGAACAATAGAGTTGCAAGCCAAGGAAGGCCAACTAGGATTAAGAGGCTAGGAGAGAGGCATGTACGGTCTCCAGAGGGAACCAGCTCTCAGTGCCTTGCTGACACCTTGATTTTGGATATCTAGCCTCTAGAACTGTGGAATTGATATCTGTTGTTTTAAGCTGCCCAATTTCTGCCACTCTGTAGATTGTCTTTTTCTGGAATGATTGTTTTCTTTGAGGCTCAGAAATTTTTAAGTGTAATGTAGTCCCATTTGTCTACTTTTGCTTTTGTAACCTGTTTGCCAGATCCCGTGTGCTTTGGGGAGTTTTCTAGTTTTCAGTTTTACATTTGGATCTAATCCATTTTGAGTTAATTTTGTGTGTACAGTGTAAGGTCAGGGTTTGGCTTCATTCCTTTCATGTGGCTATTCAGTTTTCCCAGCACCGTTTTTTGAAGAGACTGTTTTTCTTCCATTGTACAGTCTTGTCACCCTTACTGAAAATCACTGGGCTGTACATGCAAGGGTTTATTTTGGGCTCTCTGTTCTGTCCTTCGGTCTGCAGCTCTGAATTTCTGTCAGTACCACCACACTACCTTGATTACTGCTCATTTGTAGTATGTTTTGAATCAGGAAGAACTCAGGAAGTGGGAGACCTCCAGCTTTCTTGTTCTTTTCAAGATTGTTTCTGCTGTTTGGGCTCCCTTGAGATTCCATAGGAATTTTAGGAATTTTTTTTTTTTCTGCAAAAAATTTCATTGGGAATTTGACAGGGATTATTACTATTATTATTGACTATTGCTTTGAGTAGTATTGTTAAATATTAAATCTTTCAATCTATAAGCATAGAATGCCTTTTCTTCATTTATTTGTATTCTCTATGATTTCTTTTAGCAATGTTTGTAGTTTTAAATATATAAATTTTTTACCTCTTGGGTTAAGTTTATTCCTAAAGTATTTTTTCCTTTTTTGATGCTATAATGAGATTTTAAAAAACATTTCCTTTTCCTACGCGTCCTTGTTAGTGTGTAGAAACACAAGTGATTTTTGTGTGTTCATTTTGAATATTGAAATTCTGCTGAAGTCATTTTACAGGTTTTTTTTAGAATCTTCAGGGTCTTCTGCATATCCACCATGTCATCTAGATACAGAGATGACTTTTTATTTTTTCTCTTGCATCATTGCTTTAGCTATTGAATAGAAGTGTTGAGAGTAGGCATCCTTGTCTTATTCCTGATATGAGAAGAAAAGCTTTTAATCTTTCCCTGTTAAATACAGAGTGGTCATAAAGTTCACGTGCAATTGAAAATAGTGTGTAATTTAAAACCGCACTCAAACTTTATGGCCACCCTGTATGATCGTAGCTGTGGGCACTTCTTACATGGCTTGTATTATGTTGAGGTAGTTTCCTTCTGTTTCTCATTTGTTGATTGTTTTTATCATGAAAGGGTATTGAATTTTGTCAAATGCTTTTTTGTATCAATTATAAATCCCATTTGGTCATGGCATATAATCTTTTTAATGTGCTATTGAATTAGTTTGCTAGTTTTTTTTTTTTTTTTTTTAGGATTAAAAAAATCAGTATTCATTAGCAATATTGTAATTTTCTTTCTTTTTTTTGCAGTTTTTGGCTGGGGCTGGGTTTGAACCTGCCACCTCCGGCAAATGGGCCAGCACCCTACTCCTTTCAGCCACAGGCGCTGCCTCTATAATATTGTAATTTTCTTGTGGTATCTTTGTCTGGTTTTGGTATCAGGGAAATGCTGGCCTTGTAGAATGAGTTTGGAAATATTTTTTCTTCTTTGTTTCTTTAGAAGAATGAGGAGGATGGTTATCTTCTAAATAATGGGTAGAATTCTCCAGTGAAGCCATCTGGTCCTGGGCTTTTTTTGTTATTGTTGAGATCTGCTTTTATTTCTTGATATAATAACTTCAAATTATGTCTGTTGACTCCCTGTTAAAAAAAATGCCCTTATTCTCTTGACTTCCCTCTTCATTCCAGAGTTTAAAGTCCTGTTATTCTATTCACTTCTTTTAATAGTGTCTTTGTGAATGAAATATTTAGACTTCTTAGACATTCCATTTTAAATTCCTACAGTGTAAGATTAAGGCAGGAACACCTTTATTTCTTCATCTCACCTCTTTTCCTCCTCTACTTCCGTTTTCTACTTTTTCTTTTGTATTTGACTAGGTTGATGATGTGACATTTACTTTCTGTTTTGTAATGAGAATTAAGACTTTCAGGTTTTGTCAGTGGGTTGACAGAACATTTAGTAAACTTAATCTTTGTGCTCAGGTTATTTTTTTCTTTTCTGTGGACCCAAAGTCATAATGGGAGTGGAACTCAAGAAATAAAAAATTGCTCACCTTTTCTTGTGCTTTGGTTTCTCAGCATCAGGCCACTAGTTGGCTTCATCTACTTCATATTCTGATTCTTTTCATGTATTTTTTCCCATACAGTTCATAATTGCCCTCCCCCCCTTTTATTGGTTCAGAGGTGAGATGTCACGTGTTGCCCAAGCTGGTCATGAACTCCTCCCACCTCTGCCTCCAAAATACCTGGGATTAAAGGAAGGAGCCACCACACCCTGCGTGGGCTTGTTTTCTCATTGCCATCTTGGACTGAGAAGTCCGTTTGGTAACTCTGCGTACAGATGGAGAAGCCGGGATCTAGCCCAGGCAGGAGGGGAAAGTGGTCCTGGTGACCTGAGCCCCTGACCTCCCACAGCTGTCCCCTTCTGGCCCATTCCCTCCCCACATCCTCCCATCCATCTGTGGGAACATGGCCATGCCTCGTCCACTGAGAACATCAGTGGGCTTATTTCCTAGAAAGCTGGTGTGTGTGTGGGGTAGGGCCAGCCCTGCCTTCCCCAGGATCCTTCTGGGGTCTCTGCCCTTTCCAGGGTGTCTTGTCTCTCATGCAGCTGCCCCATCCTGAGGCCCCCCCCAGACACCAGACTGAGGAGGAAGATCCCTGAACTGGGGTTTGGGAGGTTTGGGTTCTGAGAACCGGTTCTACTAGTAGCCCATTGTTGTGACCTTGGGCCTCAGTCTCTGTGACATTTCTGCCTGGCCACAAAGCACAAAAGGTCAGGGGTACCTCTGCCTATAGATTACTTGATTTCATGACTTGTCTGAACCCCCAACTTGCCAGTAGGAAGAACCATCTAGGATGCTTGTTAATAGAACGTATATTCAGATCTTTCTCCTGGAGAGTTGATTCACTGTATTTGGGGTGTGGTTCAGGAGTCTTGTTTTAACCAGTCTGCCGGGTGACTGTAGGATTTGCTTTTGGGGAAGGCTAGTGTCATTCATTCAGATGTACTCAGCACCCAAAGTCTGGATGGCTCAAGAGACGTGAGGCCACCCGGAAAGGGCGGGGATCTACTGGCAGGAGCCTGGGGAAGGCAGGGCTGGCCCTGACCCCTCACACCAGCTTCCCGGGAATTAAGCCCACTGGGGTTGTCAGTGAAGTGGCCGTGGCCACTCACCCCGTGACCGACATGGGTGGGAGTAGGAATGGAGAAGATGTGGGACAAGGGTGGAAAGTCAGGCACTGAAGGTGTCTGCCTCGCTCTCCCCAGCGCCTGGGCCCCGCCTGAGAGAAGGAGGCGCTGTTGTGTGAGCACTTTCACCCTCCTTTGAAAAATTAAAATGAAAGATTTTTTTTCCTAAAAGTTTGGGCTGAAAATGTGGGTAGGCATTATACACGGGGTGCATCACACATGGGGTGCTGGTGCATCAAACATGGGTGCGTCCACATGGGTGTGCATCACACACAAGGGTGCATTGTATGTGCAAAAAGTAAGAGCGGGTGCCCAGAGGACATTCCCTATGTCATGTATATGTACTCTCATAGGCTGGAAAAATGGACTAAAAGCTTGGTTTTAATATGCTTAATTCTTATTAAAAGTGTCAGTACAGTTTTTTATTATGAATTCTTTTTTTTTTTTTTTTTTTTGAGACAAGAGTCTCACTTTGTCCACCTTAGTAGAGTGCCCCTGGTGTCACAGCTCACAGCAACCTCAAAGTCTTGTGCTCAAGCGATCCTCTTCCCTCAGCCTCCTAAGTAGCTGGGACTGTAGGTATCCACTACAATGCCTGGCTAGTTTTTCTATATTTAATAGATAGGATTTCTCTCTTGCTCAGGTTGGTCTTATGCTCCTGAGGTCAAGCAATCTACATACCTTGACTTCCCAGAGTGCTAAGATTATAGGCATGAGCCAATGCACCTGGCCATGAATTTATTCCTATATAAATTATTCATAGTGACTTTAAAATATAAAGTAATAAAAAGGGTCCATTGGCCAAGAAGGCAAAGAGTGATGATTGTATGCCAAAGCTTTTTATGTTTGTTTGTTCATTTGTCATATGACAGACAACCAATGCCAATCATGTATTAATTGTGTTTCAGTAGTTTTTTTTGTTGTTCAACATGTCTCATTTTTGGCCAGAGGGATCCCCTTTTTATCAGCTTCTAAATTTTTTTGACATGACCATTTTAGTTTTTGAAAGCTTCCTTGCTTTCAGGTCTGGAGTTCATCATTTTATATGGGTCAGAAATAAATGTGTGTTTGTGTACTCACATGTACATATGTGTATGTTATATGTGGAGAAGCAAGCAAATATGAGAGATTTTTCATAGATAAACTCATGTGTATGGCAGAAAGTGTGCAGACACGGGAGACTTAGCAGCTGATGAACACGGGTGAGGATATATTCTGCTGGTAGTCTTTACGGTGTGTGTTAACTATTTTTCTCCACTACTTATTTTGCTTACATTATCTTTTCTTATGTTTGTTGGTTTTTAGTTGCTTCTTTTAAACAATTTATTTCAGTACTGTTTTTTATCCTTTTTCTATTTTTTTATCTCCTTGCTCATTTGTGGGATTTTACGAATTTTGTATACTCATCTTCTATAGTAGATTTTCTCAGTCTGTGGTTTGCCTTTTCATTTGTTCATGGGATATTTTGTAAATTAGAAAACCTAAAAGTTTAAATTAGATTAGATTTCATATTTGACTTAGAATGAAGTCAACATAGTAATTTTTTTTAAAGTTTGTGCTTGCCTTATTTTCCTTTAAGATTTGTGATGGTTTTTAAAAAATAACTTTCTACTCCATAGATACAAAGTTATTTTCTTATGTTTTCTTCTAAAAGTTTCCAGATTTTGCCTTTACATTTGGATCTAAGGTACTTGGAATTTATTTTTATGTGAGGTAAGAATGAAAGTCCAATTACAGTTTTCCCCTGTATAGATAGCTATGGGTCTTTGTACCATTAACTGAATAGTCCATTCTTTTCCTCTTCATTTATAATGCTCCCTTTTTAAAATATGTGCATGACTTTATTTCTGATACTTTTTTCTCTCCCTATTTTTAAAGCCCTTTATTATTAGTCTTAATTATCTATAGGACTGTTCTCTTTTTCTCCTTCTAATTATCTTTTTTTTTGGAGACAGAGTCTCACTATGTTATCCTCAGTAGAGTGCCGTGGCGTCACAGTTCATAGCAACCTCCAACTCCTGGGCTTAGGCGATTTTCTTACCTCAACCTCCCAAGTAGCTGGGATTACAGGCACCCGCACCATGCCTGGCTATTTTTTTGTTGTTGCAGTTGTCATTGTTGATTAGCTGGCCTGGGCCTGGATCAAACCCACCATCCTCGGTGTATGTGGCTGGCGCCGTAACCTCTGTGCAATGGGCTCTGAGCCAGTCCTTCTAATTATCTCATCTATTCTTAGCCTTGTGGTTTCCCGTTTAAATGTTAAGATCAATTTGTTGTAGTTATACATTCATACACATATACCATCTAGAAACAAATCAATTTAGGGTTTTAGTAAGAATTGCATATCATTCATAGATTTATCTAGAAAGATTTATTTAGAGAGCATTTAAGTGTGAGGAAAATAAAATAGGTAAGGTGAGAATGTTTGCTCAGATTTGTCCAACTGTGAGGTCCATACTCTTTCTCTGTAAACTTATGAGGGCCACTAATTCATGAGTGTAATTTTTGGAAGCACCAACAAAAATCCAAAGTTGGTACAATGGGTACTCTAAAATATAAAGATTTGAATTTATATGACATAAATTATGATTAGGGACATAAATTACTGTAATTCTGTTTAAAATTCAAATTTATTTTTCCTATGCTTTTTTTTTTTTTTTTGAGACAGAGATACGGTCTCAAGCTGTCACCCTGTCATAGCAGCCTCTAACTATTGGGCTCAGGCAGTCTTCTTGCCTCAGTTTTTCTATTTTTGATAAAGATGGGGTCTTGCTTTTGCTCAGGCTGGTCTCAAACTCATGAGCTCAAGCATTCCACCTGCCTTGGCCTCCCAGAGTGCTAGGATTACAGGCATGAGCCACTGAGCCAGCCTTTTTTTTTTTTTTTCTTTTTTGAGACGGGCTTGCTCCCTGCTCTCTTGCCCAGGATGTAGTGTAGTGGGGTCACAGCTCACTGCAGCTCAGATGCCTGAGCTTAAGTGATCCCCCTGCCTCAGCCTCCTGAATAACCTGGGACTATAGGCGTGTACTACCACACCTGGCTAATTTTTTTTATTTTTTTGTTCACTGGAGTAGGGTCTTTCTAGCATCTTGGGAGGGGAATATCCCCTATAAATAAATAAATAAATAGTTTATTTTAAATGTATATTGTAAAACTAAACATATATTTAGAGCAGTGGAAATACCTATGTCTACAATCTCAGTGGATAAACTTTGACTAGTGAGTGACCTAAGACAAGAGGGAGCCAGCAAATAAAATATTTTTCCATCCACACCTACAGACTGCTCTGAAGTATGGTATTTCTACAGGGCCTGTCTGGGGATATTCTATATGACTAAGAAATTAGCTGTGATTTCTAGTGAAGCTGTAGGCATTATTGTAATGCAACACCATGTATTTGCTTAACTTCTTTTTCTACTTTATTTCAGTTAATCTTGCTGCTCTGGAATTTCCAACCTTTCCCCAAAGGCATTAACCCATGAGCTTTGCCTCAAGTTTTGTTTTATAGGGGTAGGCTAAGACATTTTGTACTAAAAGAAGCAGATCCTTGTGATGGTATTTTTGAAGTTGAATTGTTCACAAATTCATTCTGCGCAGCAGGGAAACTATTGCTGGTAGTAAATGAGGTGGTGGTGACCGTTAGCTGCTAATGGCATCATAATTCTAAACTTTTCCTGTGTAGTTAATTGGGGTGAGATTCATGGAAAGCAAGATGTTGGGAGAAAACAGATGCTTCACTTGATTAGTGTGACGGCAGTGAGAGAACTTTAAGGATTGTGCCATGGCATGATTGCTTTGGGTGAGTTCGTGGTTTTAAAAAAGAAGTTAGATTTAGGACAGCCAATTGCCAATTTAGGGCTTTATAAACAATTCTATAGGAGACTCTTATCCTTTTGGCCTAAGGTAAACTGGCCTTGAATCTGATTACTAGGGTGACAGAACTGCAGAGGAGACTAAGTATGCAAACTTGACAGGTCCCATTTGTCTAAGTCAGGGCCCTAATGGGGAAAGAATGGGACCCTGTGCCTGAGAATTTTGAACCCAACAATTGCCACTGAAGCCTGCTGGCCAGGCGTGGCATCTCTTTTCCCTTTGGTGGAATAAAGCCCCTCCCAGCGCCATCATTGCTCGAAGACTGTGTAATGACCTCATCAGTGAAGTTTATTCTCAGGCTTTTCACCTACAACTGTTCATTATCTTGTGGCCAGTAACTGCAGTCAAGGGTTTTAGTACAGCCCATGAAGAGAATTGCAAGCCCTTCCCTGGAAAGAAGTATCCTATATGCAAAAAGGAATATAGGACTTGACTAGTAAGTACCAGGAAAAACCTGCAAAACAGGTATTGTTGCAGCCCGTATAGCCTATGGCTAGGAGGAGTGAGAGTTATAAGAAATACCTGTATAGCTCAATAAAGGAACACCTTGGTGGAAAGGGCATGGAGAGGGATTTAGCTCTCTCAATAAGCATGAGAGCTCACGAGATGAGAGCAGTGGTGAATTGGCAGTCTCTACACCTGTGGTGTTGAGAGGCACGAGATCAGCCTTATATTAGGCTGGAGGAGAAAGTAGTCAAGGAGCATGCGCATTCTAGCACGGACCCACTTACTCTGACTCTGTCTC
>CAUYRH010159473.1:0-17256 GCA_963574655.1 Perodicticus potto | reverse complement strand
AGTTTCCACATTTTTTAGTTCATTCATCTGTTGATGAATATTTAGATTTATCCATATCTTGGATCTTGTGAATAAAGCTTCAATGAATAAGGAAAAGCCTTGTAACTGCCTTAATCTACTTTTTAATTTTCATATAATTTAATTTTTTTAGAATGTTACAAATGTTATGGCTACATGCACCACTTTTATACAGTTTGAGTGAAGGTTATAATTAGGTCCACTCCCCAGAGAGTTTGCATTGTGCCCTTTGGTGTGAATGTACCCCACCCCTTCTCCCCTTCTGCTACTCTTGATCTATTTTTTAAACAAATTTATTGAGTCCTCTGAACTAGCATGGCACAACCTTCCTCTGTGTGTGGTAGAGAATTTGCATGTTCCTCTTATGCTCCCCATAATATTTTCCAAAATGACTGTACTCATTTGACTATACGTTTTTTTTTTTTTTTTATTTTTTTTTTTAGAGACAGTTTCACTTTATCACCCTCGGTAGAGTGCTGAGGCATCACAGCTCACAGCAACCTCAAACTCCTGGGCTTAGGTGATTCTCTTGCCTCAGCCTCCTGAGTAACTGGGACTACAGGCACCTGCCACAACACCCGGCTATGACTATACATTTCTAACAACAAGGGACATGGGCTCCCCTTTTCTACATCTTTTGCTTTTTTGATAAAAGCCACTTTGACAGATGAGAGTTGCAGCTTGGAGTTCTTATTTTAACTCCTTCCCCACCTTTTATTTACTTGTCATACTTAATGACTCTGGCTAACAGTAAACATGTTTCAAAAAATGCATACAAGGCTCGGCGCCTGTGGCTCAACGGGCTAAGGCACCAGCCACGTACACCTAAGCTGGCGGGTTCGAATCCAGCCCGGGCCCGCCAAACAGCAATGACGGCTGCAACCAAAAATGACCAGGGCGTTTTGGTAGGCGCCTGTAGTCCCAGCTACTTGGGAGGTGGAGGCAAGAGACTCGCTTGAGCCCAGGAATTGGAGGTTGCTGTGAGCTGTGATGCCACAGTACTCTATCCAGGGTGACAGCTTGAGGCTCTGTCTCAGAAAAAAAAAATGCATACAAGTAGCCACAAATATACAGATAAAGAATATGATCAACATCACTGATAATTACAGAAATAAAAATTGTCTTTGTAGAAAACATGATATCATATAGAGAAAATTTGGCAGATGCCACCAAAAAACTATTAGAATAATTAAGTTAGTTTAGTAAATTTGAAGGATATAAAACAAAAATATGAAAATCAATAATGCTTCTCTACTCTAACGATAAAATATTTGAAAAAATCAAGAAAACAATACCATTTATGATATCACCAAAAATATGGAATATTTTAACAGTAGAAGTTCAAGATCTATGTGTTGAAATGTATAAAACCGTGATGAAAAAAATGAAAACACAAATCAGTGGAAGGGTATCTTGTGCTTATGGATCGGAAAAATCAATATTATTAAAATGTCCATAATATCCAAAAGATCCGATGCAATTCTTATCAGAAGACTTTTTTTCTTATGAGTAGAAAAATATCCTAATATCTACATGATATCACAAAAGACCCAAATAGACAAAAGCAAAGTTAAGCAAAAGGAACAATGGTTGAGGAATTACTCTACCTCATCTCAAAATCTACTACAAATCTATGGAGTTCAGAAGAGTGTGGTATTGGCTCCAAACACATGCAGACCAATTGTATAGAATAGAGAGTCCAGAGGTAAAGCCACACCTCTATGGTCTACTGATCTTTGGCAAAAGTGACAAGAACCCACAATGAAGGAACAAAAAATCTCCCCAATAACTAGTTTGGGGAAAACAGGCTCTCCACATATAGGAGAATGAAATTGGGCCCTTCTCTCATCCTGCATACAAAAATCAATTCAATCTGGGCTAAAGATTTAACTGTCAGACCTGAAAATACAAAATTACTAGAAGAAAAAAATAAAGAAAAGTTTATTTACATTGGTATTGGCAGATTATATGAATATGAATATGATCCCAAATGCACAGTCAATGAAGGTCTGCAGTTTTTTCTGACTTTCAGTGCCTTTCAATGATTTTCACTTTAGAATAGTGATGGACTCAGAGGATGAGCTAATGAATATCTTCTCTGCTTCTATTTTCTGGAAGAAAATGTGGATAACTCGCCATAGTGTTTTCCAGAGAGAACCGTCCTAATCGTGAGTCCCACCAACAGTCTCTGAGGATTCTTTTTACTCTGCATTCACGCCAGCACCTACTCCCTGTTTACATTCTAATAATTGCTATTCTGAAAGGGAAAAAATTGGTATCTCACTATGGTTTTAATTTGCATTTCTCTAATGATTAGTCACATTGAACATTTTTTCAGATGATTATTGGCTGTTTGTCCTTTTTTTTTTTTTTTCCACTTTAAAAATTTTAACTTCTAGCTGGGAGTTGTGGCAGGCGCCTGTAGTCCCAGCTACTTGGGAGGCAGAGGCAAGAGAATCACTTAAGCCCAAGAGCTGGAGGTTACTGTGAGCTGTGATACGAGAGCGCTCTACTGAGGGCAACATAATCAAACTCTGCCTCAAACAAAAAAAAGAAAGAAAGAAAAATTTTATCTTCTTTTCAAAAACTGTTCTTTTGCCCACTTTTTAAATGGTGTTGTTTTTCTCTTGCTAAGTTATTTGAGATCTTTGTAGATCCTGGATACTAGTACTTTATTAGAAGGTTCTAGTTATTATTTCAATTTTATACATTTATATACAGGACTAGTTAGTGTCTCTCAAGGAATTGACCTATTTCTTCTATGCTGCACAATTTATGGGCACTTGACATTTATCGTCCTTTCTAATCCATGGAATCGGTAGGAATGCCTTATTTTTATTTGTGATATTAATTATTTCTTCTTTCTATTTTTCTCAATTAACCTGCCTGGAGACTGATCACTTTCATGAATCTTTTCAAGGACCCAGACTTTATGTCTAGTGTGCTTTTCTCTATTGCTTTCCTGTTATAATGTTCATATTTACTAAGAAAATATTTCGTCATTCCTAAATTTCTTTGTGCTTATTTTAGAAATTGATTCTTTCATTTTCAATAACAATTTTACTTTCTCATGTGTTTACATTTTATTTCTTTAAATATTTTTAATAAATGCTCAGGTTTCTCTTCAAATTGCATAAACCCTTTCACCTTTTACTAAATATTTTTAATAAATACTATCATCATTTCTTATTATTACAAACTCTGACATTCCTTGCTCATCAAAAACTATTGGTCATTTCTTTATAGTAATTCTGTCTACTTTTGTTTGTTTTTATGTCTGTGAAAATAGTTTACTTTTTAAACGTTTTTCACAATATTCAACTTTAAAGTCTCTCTCTCTGTCTGGAAAACCTTGAAGGCTAAATTGGCTATAACTGGTAAAAAGCAGAACCAAATAAAGTAAATATTTTCCTCCTTTTGCATGTACTTGGATTGATCATGCATTTAACTACCCTAATTTACAGTTTTCAAAGGCTTATTTTCCAGTGTTTTCATTCCATTTCCCTGGTTTTATACATCCTCACTCCTTACTCTGGTTTCTGCTCACAATTATCTTTGGCTGTCTGGAGATTCCCCTTATTTCTTGCAAGCTAGGGAAAAAAACAAAAAACGACACATTGAAAGTATTTTTGTAGGATCCCTCAAAATTTCTTTCCTCTATAATCCCATCTTTAACAAAAATACAACCTGCTGGAAACAAAGTTAAGTAATACTTCAATAGATAACAGGGACCAAAATTTATTGATATCAAAATGTCTTTCAAAAATGGGTCAGCAGTTTTAAATATTCTTTTATTATTATTGTTCATATCCTCATTTTAAATAATTTTTTAAAGATAAGTTCAGTCTGATTAAGCAAAACAAACACTGATTTTGAGAAAAAAATCATCTATATTTGACCCAGCATTTAAAAGAATTAGTCAATATTACTCATGCTTAAAGATACAGATGTACAGATGCAAAGATTATTTAAATACAGTTTTTGTTATTGAAGAATGACCAAATTTTTGAGAATAAAGACTGTCTGTTTCCTTAAATATTATATTTCTATTAAAGTGTTGTTCCCATAAAAAGATATTCATATAATTACTGATGAAAGAACAAATTGTCATTGTTCATAAATTCAATAGTATGAGTAATTTCTCATTTGTTCTTATTTCCTCTTTTAGGTAAAGATGGCAACAAAAAATTGATCAAAAATCAAATATATCGTCATATATTATAGAGTGACATGCAAATTATTTAGTATGATCACTATTTTAATCTGACAGGCAGCAATATCATGTAGCCTTTTCAGATTAAAAGAAAATTGTGTTAAATACTAAGCAAATGTTACTAAAAATAAAAGTAGTTTGAGCCTCACTTGGGCCTGATTTTAAAAAAGGGAGAGAGGTGACAACTCAAAAGCTATAAAAAGCAAAAAACCTTGAGATTTACTTAAAAATAAAAGTGGAGATTTTATGCCAATTTCCATAGGAGAAGGTTGCATAGTAAGGAGTACATGTTATCAAATTATTTCAAAAACTGTGAAAGATTATATGGTAAAGATTCCAAAAATAAATAGCATCACATCAGTTGAGAAACTGGTAATTTTGCATTTCATGTGCTAACAAAAGTATTTAGAAAGAAAAATAAGAAGACTATCAATAATATTAATTTTCTCATTTCCAAAGTAAATTATGGGATTTGGAGTTTAAAGGAATATATTGAATAATTCTTTTTACAATAAATATATATCTAAAAAATTGGTTGCGACATTTACACCAAATATATTTCAGGAGGAAAAAATATTATTTTATCATAATTTACCAGATGCTATCAAAGTCAATCCCAACTTTGAAAATGTGTCCCTTTATTTGTCAAATAAATCACCTGAATTAGAGGTGGGAAAAATCAGACTATAAAAGAATAATGTGTTTGTAATTGGGGAACTTTTCAAGTAGGGCAAAAGGGAAAAATTCAGTTTAAAGGATGTGGGACATCATGATCTTAAAAAAGAACAAAAACAGCAACAACAATAAATATTTCTTACTCAACGCTTTATTTAAAAAAAAAAACAAAAAAAAACTGTTTAGTTATGAAAATGAAGAAGCACAGCAGAGGTTAATTCTCCATATTTCCTAGGATAGAAAATATGTTTAACTCTCCCCCTGTCTGCATGTGATCAATGTTAAAATATATATGTAAATATATTTATCACAGCGAATGTTCTTTCTAAAATCCCATTGCATTTATTTCTTCTCAGTGTCTATTTCACTTTTAAATTGGGATCTTTAGCATAATTTGTATATTTGTTTTCAAAAATAAACATCTCAGTAAGATTTAGAAAGTTTCACGTGGTAAGGTAGGCATTAAATGTGCACAGATTTTTGTGCCAGCATGACGTAGAAATAACAGTGAACTGTGCACTAAGAAATAACTGGTTTGTGTGAAACGTTCATTACTTCATCCTTCACTTCTGAGCTTCTTTCTTCAATAGTGGAGGAAGAACGTATTACAGAGATGAGTTTGTATAGTTTGTTCCAGCTTTAACAGTTTTCATTGGAAGTAAAGTTTTTCATCCAATAATTCACATAGAATTATACGGATAAAGAATATTAGTGCATATTGTAGGTCTGTTTGAATGTACTTTATCCTTGCGGATTAATGTCTTTGGTGAACAGTTTACAAGTAACACAGTAAAACCAATGAACATTTATCTTAAATTCATAGTTTCTCATAAATGATCTGCGTTAACACCATTTTTGGTTTTCATATCATTACATAATAACTAGTCATCTTTCTATTATTTATTTTTGTGGTTCAGAAGTTTCATATTTAATAAGTCTAGCTGTCAGCTTGTCAAATATTTTCCCTATGTGCGGATAACTGGATAGATATATGTTCAATTCATCCATTTTAACTATGTTACTAAAATATGCAAAGAATGGTCAAGAATTTTGAAAGGCACTGGAAGTTCCACATTAAAGGATGCATAAAATTTACATACAAAAAGTATTTCACGGAATCTGTTATATGCCAGGAACTGCCCTGAATTCCAGTAAAGTAAAAATGATCACATATGAGCCCCAATTTACAGAAACACAGTGTGTAAAAGAGATAAGACACATAATCAGTCAATTCTAGCAAAAGGCAAATTTTTAGGAACACGGAGAAAAGGTTATGAGCATTTGGAAGAAGAAACAATTATTCCCAAATAGGGAATGACTGTAAGTGTGAAGGTAGACAGAAGAGGTGACCATTGAGCTGAGTCTTGAACGATAAGTATACATACGAACATGAACAAGGTTGTGCTCAGAAAAAGCTGAGATATACCAAAGAACTTTATGACAAAGTACAGGCAAAACTGAATAATGGTAAAAGATGTCAAAGATTAAAAATGAGAATCGTTATAATACCAAAAAAATGTATAATTTTATCAAAAAAGATTCAATGAACCCATTATGGGTGAAGGGTCATACTTATAATTTTGACTTAAAATGTACAAAAGCAAATTATGTAACCAAAACATGTGTACTCCTGTAATATTATGAAATAAAAGAGAAAAAGATTCATGAAATATACAGACCTATAAGATTTATGTACATACCTAATATAGACACTAATTTGCACATAGTAGTATCAAATAATTAGTGAATTAGTAATAAACGTTGGTGTTATAAATTATGTGGCTTTATTATCTTGAATCTTAAAGACTGTGTACTTTCTAGGCAGGGACTGAGATTTATTTGCTTTTTATCCCTCACGACTATTACTTTCTCTGAAAGATAAGAGTCCTTCAACAAATGTTTGTTAAAGGTTGTTAAATGGATTAAACTTTGTGCTTGATGTGGAAAAGTAGCTATTGTAGTAGCTATTGCCAGATAAAATACAATAAAATATTGATTAGGTTATAGATAGATAAGTCAATGAATCATTTGTAAATGTTGCTGATAAATATACCCACTCTCTGTCCCAGAACTTTTTGCTATCTTTTAAAAGAATACATTAGATTTGCATGAAATATTATTGAATTTTAAATCACGAGTTGAAAGAAGACGTTTCCATGGTGGTCTCCTGGGAAAGTGGGTAGATAATGTGTACATGTAGAGAAGTATGGAAATGAGAACTCCCGGCACTCTCTTTTTTGTTCTAATGCTGCCCATATTCTGTATTCCCCATGATTGTCCCTATGGTTTTACACATATGAATTGAGTTTACATTGCTTTGACTATAATTGCTTACCCTTGCCGTAATTATTTTATTAGTTTAGCTAAACCATTGGGAAGGTCATTTCCCCAACGTGGTTATACACATTTGTTTACAAGCCTATGTAACTAGAATTTAAATAATGGTGCAGTGGGTAAAAATAATAGCAACTACTTTTTCATGGATTTCTACAGAGATTAGTCACAATTATAAATCAGGATGCCCAAGGAAATATGAGACAGTTTATCCTTTAAAATTTTGGGGTGTGAAATCTTCAAATCCTTCAAAAATTTACCTGTTTATGTGAAATAATTGAAGATAGGTTTAGAAAATGGAACAATATCAATAGTAGCACATCATGTTTTAGTATAATTCATACATTTATCACAGCAGTTTCCAGATAGAGAGAGTAACAGTATCTAAAGATTAGAAATAAGACAATTCAAGGTACATTTATTTAATGACAACAAAATTTTTGACTGAAAGTAGGAGGTGTAAAGCATCCAATGTCAAATTTTAGATAAAATGCACATTTATGGAAGAGAATACAGTTGATTTGGTAAGATGTTTTTCAGCAATACAAAGCAACAAGAAAACACACCAAAACAAATAAAAACTTGAATTAATTTTAAAAAAGAATTAAACATAAATTGAAACCACAATGAGATATCATCTTACATCACTCAAAATAGCTATTGGTTAAAAAGCCAAAAAATAACAGATATCGGCAAGGATGCTGAGAAAAGGGAATGCCTATAGACTGCTGTAACTTAGTACAGCCCCCCTAGGAAAAAAGTATGGAGATTTCTCCAAGAACTAAAAGTAGAACTAACTTCAATCTAGCAATCCCACAATCTAGTATATACCCAAAGGAAAAGAAATCATTATATACAAAAGATACTTACACTCATATGCTTATAGGAGTATTATTCACAATAGTAGATATGGAATCAAGCTAAGCATTGGTCAATGGATGATTGGATGAAGAAAATGTGATAAATATACACAAGGGAATAATATCCGGCCATAAAAAAGAATGAAATCTTATCTTTTATAGCAACATGGGTGGATCTTGGGGCTATCATGTTAAATAAAATAGCTCAGTTAAATACTGCCTATTTTCACAAGTGGGAACTAAGTAAGGTGTTCAAGTGGACAAAGTGTAGAATAATAGACGCTGGAGACTCAGAAGGGTGGGAGGGCATCGAGTGAGGGATGAAAAAGTACCGAATGGGCACGGTCCACACTATTCAGATGATGGTAACATAGTAAGGCTACATTTCACTAATATGCAACAGCATGTGCTGGGACCCCTTAAATTTATGTATATTAAGAAAAAAGCTGCAGAACTTCCCAACTCACATCATTTTTGGAGATTAGTTGGTTCTATTGAAAGGCAAACATCTGAAAGAAATTGTCAACAGATACATACTAAAATACTGAGGGAGAAGATACTGAGGAGGGGTGACCGACAGTGCCGGGGGTGAGGAAAGAAGAGTGATGCCCAGGCTACTGGGGAACACACGTGCCCTCGGGAAACACAGGCCCGGTTCATACAAACACTCCCTCGGGGCTGTAAAGAAGTGAAAGATATTATTAATCCGATTTAAATCAGAAGGAAAAAAGAGAAATGAGATTGAAAAGAAGAAATTATAGGACAATTGAAGAAATACAAAGAAAATTTGAAAAGCTGACAACAAAAATAGAATAATCTTAAGTTAGATGCTCAAGCTGCCACGGAACATGTAATATATGCATTGGACCGTGTCCTGATATAAGGTATATAACCACATTAGAGCAGGAAAAAAATGTATTATCAACTATTATCATAGTTTTCTATGGCTGCATAACAAATTACAAGTGCAGTGGCTTAAAACAGCACCACACAAAACAACAAAAAATAACATGAAAGCCATTTTTCTGTAATTCAAGAGCCCAGACCTTGGTTAAAAGGGTCCTGTGCTTAGGACCTTACCAGGCTGCCAAAAAGTACACAATGGCTGTGTTTCTCATCCATTTGTTGGCAGAATTCAGTTCAAGTTTTGCAAGATTGAAGTCCCTATGGTTTTGCTGTTGGCCAGAGGTGCTCTCAGCTTCCAAAGGCCACTGTCTCAACACATGGCTCCTTGCTCATTCAAAACCAGCAGGAACTTCTATCTCCAGTGAGTTAGGAAGAAGCCCCATGTATTTTAATATAAAGGGAATGACCGCCCCATCATGCTCGCAGGCCTGCTTACCCTGGAGGATTGGGAATTACATCCAGCATGTGCACCAGAGAAAGAAAATCTCAGACGTAACCACAGAACACTGCCTCCTACAAATCACAAAATGGAGAGAGAGAAATCGAGAAAAGCAATGTATATTTAATTTGATGTTTCTACAGAAAACAGAAAAAAATAGAGATTTCTGACTTTAAGACAGCAAATAACTTTGGACTTCTTTCTCCCTTCAAACACACACACACACAGGACAAGAAGGAAATACAATATAAAAAAAACTAAAGCCTCAGTCTCCAATTTATGATTGGAAAAGCCTCAACTGCCAGCAGATACTAGCAAGAAACAAGCCCTTCAGCTCTGCAGAGCCAATGAAGTTCAGGGGAATGAGTTTTCAGAACCACTGTGGCTGGTGTAAAATCCCCACAAAAGCACAGAAGACCTTCCATGTCTCATCCACAGCCCAAGGAATCATGTAGCTTTTATTTATTTATTTATTTATTTATTTATTTTTTAGAAGAAGGCATAAGACTAGATATTTACTGTCTTAAGAACCTTACCAAGGGAAGGGCTAGGTTTTGGGACAATTCATGAAATACAGTATTAAGCAAAGCAGAAGGGTAATGTCCCTGTATACTGACATTAATTATAAACCATTCTCAAAACCCTCTCTATTTAGACAAATATGATGGTGGTTGCAAGTATTGATAAATGCGGGAGCTGATATGTGACCTTACACTCATACCACTTCCAATGAGTCTTGCAGTTCTGTCCTCTTAAAAATGCACAGATCCCCAAGATTTGGCAATAACCTCAAATACAGGGTGTGCACAAAGTCTGTGTGCAATTTACTATGTTAAACTGTTTAAATTGCACACCAACTTTACATTCACCCTGCAAAAAATGCCAAGTCCAAAGCAAACAAATAATAATTAAAGGTGAATCCATAGTAAAAGATGTAAAGGAGCAGAAGAAAACTTAAAAGAAATGATATGCAGTTAGCTCAGAGAGGGGACATCCACTCAACGGTAGGGAGAGCCATAACAAGTAAAAAGTACAAAAAATAAAATACACTAGAGCTTTTGAAAATTAAGAAGTACCACTGCTAAAGTAAAATATTCAGCAATGAGAGTTACAAGTCTAGTATATTCTTGGAAGAAACAGCCCAAATTGATCAAAGTCGTTGCCCTGGGGTGAGGACTCTCCACAACAAGGCCGGGCGCCAGAAGTCAATGAGGCAATGAGGCGGGAAGAAGAGTGACACTGGTCTGAAGCCGGTTGTGTGTTCTTGCAAGTGTAACCGAAAAAAATACCACGAGCGTTACTTCAGACTCTTACTGAATGGCTAAAACAAGTCCAGCCAGACAGAAATTAAAAGAAGAGACCCAAGAATGTAAAAATTGACTAAAATGAATGGTGCTGAATATAACTTCATTGAAATATGGAAATAAAATTAAAATGAAACAAAATCTGTTTAAATTACAGTTATAATGGGAATGACTTTTTAAAAACATTGGCAACATATGCTTAATAATGTAACCCAAAATATCAATCCATATGGAAAAGATAAGTAAAAATATCATGTCCTTTTCTATTAAATGTGGATTAGAAGAGTCACTATTTAAAGTTGAATCATAGAAAAAAAAATGATCCTAGTCTCCAGGTTTAATTTTATCCTTATCTTCTTTTGTTGCTGCTATTGATTTGCTGTTTTTCATTTAGAAATCTGTTTTAGAACTAAAATCTCTTTTGAAAAAATATTTAAGTCATTTCCTTATCTTATAATTTTACTTTGAGTTCATTTTATTCCACTAAATATTTTAAAAGTAAAAGATAATGCAGTGTACTATAGAATCCTATCTGTATAAAACCATTTGTATCAGTTGGTCTATTATTTTCTTTATTTACATGCCCATCCATATGTCTGTGTCTATTAGGGAATATTTAAAACATCATTCACCAAAGAATGATAATGTTTCTATTTTATTCTATTTCTGGGTAGAAGGATTTTTGTAATTATTTTCTTTTTAGTGGTATTTCATTACTTTTCTATTGAAAATCAGTCCAAATTTTCTAAACAAATGTGAAGATTTATTTAAAAGAGAAAAAACAAGTATGCTGATTACACAACACTTGCAATTTAAAGTAATTCAAAGCAGATCTGGAATTGTGCTACGGCCCCAGTGATTTTGGTGAGTTGCAAGAGAAGAATCCTGCTCTACTTCTCTCTCCCCTTTATTTTATCCTTTATAGTTGTTTTGGCTATCAGTGATTTTTATGGTTCAAAGTCAAATATTTGCACAGCAAAATGAAAATGTTGCAAGAAAAGATTACTATTTTGTTCTTAAATCAGTTTTCATTTTGGACAGAAACTAGTGAACAGGTAATTCCCACTAAACTTTCTGGTGTTGAAGAAGATTACTACCAAAGTTTATAGTTTTTAATATGGAAAGGTCAGGGTTTTTTTTTTTTTAATTCAACATATGTTGTATGTATTGATCATCAAAAATTTGCCAAGTACTCTTTTGGGCATTAGTAATTACTAGAAGAATCTCTGCTGGGCCAGGGAAGATAGTACTTGAACTTTCCTGGTGTGACACAGAAGACATCCACCTGATATTCCTGATTTACAGTGTAGACTAACCTCACTCATAACTACATTATTTGAATGATGCTTTAAAAAATAGTATGGAAATAACAAGCAACATATTCATAGTTAGAGGAAGAAAATAGCATTTACAAGCATAAAGGTGGTAAATTAAAATGACATTAAACAGAAAAATATAAGCAATGATATTCATGATAAAACAACTATGGTAAGCCAAAACAAATTAAACACAAATAATTTTTGCAAAAAGGACACTTTGTTTTGAGATTACTGTTCATGATCATTAGCCATCTTGCCTCATTATTGTCTCCAGGCTTGAGCACATTTTAGGTACCAATGAAGGGAAAAGAGAAATCAGGCTTATATCCTTTACCAAATATTAAAAGAAATTGCTTTCCCAGAATTGCCTGCAGTGGGAATCTCTTTGTTTATCATTCTATAATATTCTTGCTTAGTCTGGATGGGGCTAGCTCTCCTAATTATTAACTCCAACTTTAGAGGATGGGGCAATTGATCTTCCCAGGCAGGACAGCAAGAACAATGAAGATTGTGCAAATGTGTTGCATATAGAAAGGGTCTATTATTGAGTCCAAGAGGAGCAGAGAGATTAGAGAAAGACAGGCCCTTGATGACATTTTTTAAATCTTTTCATCCAGGCTTGCTCAAATTTAGTTCAATGTCTTGACCTCTCAGCTACTTTGGGCTACTTTTTCTTTTTTGCCTTAAATTGGCAACATTTAAACTGAGTAAAGGTACATAACTACATCTGAAGAAATCTAGATTAATATGTCTTTCTAGACTAATATTTATCATCTTCACTTTGTGGGGCTGCAACTTATCCATGAATCAAATTCTTTTGTTTTTTATTTTACAATAATAGGAAGCACACCTGCTTTGTTTATATATTTTGCTTTGTGCACAAATTGAGTCAAGGTGGACATTTCCTCTCATCAAGGGAAATGTCAAAATTCTTAAGACAAAGACAAAATCATACGATAGAATGAAATGAAATAGTTGAAGGAGTACTCTGGGGTGAAAGTAAACCTCAATTTTCTGAAAATATAAAGACTGACTAGTGAGATACAGACTTTGTATTTTTAAACACATGCATTAATCTTTGCAAAAGCATCATGAAACGATTGTACATAATTCTCATTTCACTGATAAGAAAACTGGTAGTAGAGACAAATTCTAGGCATCCTTCAATTAGCGAATTCGGGAGCTACTATCTGAATCTAGATCTTTTAATACAAACTTTGTTCCACAGTCAAGTTCTTGGGAATATATTTTTTACAAAAAGGTAGATAGATATAATGGCAATTTTAACCTTCATCTTTGGAAAATTTTGAAATGTTATGGCAGTGTCATGGTCATCTGTATGTTTACTGCCTTAAAATTCGAGTTGAAAGAAACAAGTACAGGACATAATTTCTCACCTTATTTTTTAAAAGACTTTCTGAAGTCCTGGAATGAAAACTTTTTTCTGGGGATTCTGGGATGACAACTTGCTGTCTTTGCTCTCATATTATTTTTTTTTTTATCCTGGTGCCTTGCTCTTGAAGGCTCCCATGCAGATGTGTGGTACCTTCATTTATGACAATTACTTAAAAATTAGATTTGTGGTCAGACTGGAACAGATATCTTAGACATGGGACCAAGGAATAGACTTATCCTTTATGAGGCCGTCTAGATATTAACAAATGGATGGATACATTTCATTTAGAAACATTCAACTAAGTGAATTGTCCATGCATATAATCAAAAGCACAAAGTATAAAATGCTGAATCTGTCTGCCCATTATCCACAGATACAGCAATAAACAAGGTTAATTTATATTTAAAGTTATAAAATTTAACAACTTTCTAAAAATTTAACCTGTTTATAAGTGTTAATGATTTTGTTGTTATCATTGCTATCACTCTAATACATTTCAATAAAATTTCCCCAATGGATAAAGGAGTGAATGGCTTATTTAAAATGGAATATTTTAAGTCTGTAATTATATCTAAAAAATTATTCATATTTTCATTGTATTCTATGAAATATTCATGGTCATCTTAATATAAATCTGTCTGAATGTTTTAAAATTATACAACTGTTCATAAAAATGAATGTGATTTGTACCGTACTGTATATTATCTATATATATACCAACTAGCACATTTCTCCTCTGAGTACATACGTACTCATATAGGAAGAAATAAGGCAGCAATACACCTCTCAGCACAGCCAAAATCCGGAACACTGACAATATTAAATACTGAAGAGCAACTCTCATTCATTCCTGCAAAAATGGTATAGCCACTTTGGAAGACAGTTTAGTAGTTTCTTAAAAATCTAAACATACTTTTACAACATAAACCAGTAATCATACACTTTGGTATTTACCCAAAGGAGTTGAAAATGTATGTCCACACACAAACCTTCCCATGAATGTTTATAGTTTCTTTGTTAATAATTGTCCAAACTTGGAAGCAACCAAGATCTTCTGCAGTAGATGAAAGGATAAATGAACTGGATATATCCAAAAAAATGGAATGCTGGTCAGCACTAAATGGAAATGAATTATTAAGCCATGAAATAAAATGACATAGCAAAATCTCAAGTACATATTACTAAGATTAGCAGAAGATAATCTATGTGATTCCAACTATACAACATTCTGGGAAAGGCAACATGATGAAGATAGCAAAAAGAACAGTGAGTGCCAGGAACTGGGCATGGGAGATTAAATAGAGTACAGAGGACTTCCAGGGCAGTAAAAAATGTTCTGTATGGCAGTTATGATGATAGATACGTATCATGTATTTCCTCTAACCCATAGAGAATTTAACACTGACAGTGAACTCTGCTGTAAACTATGAACCTTAGAGATTATGATGTGTCAATGTAGATTTATCAACTGTGACAAATGTCCCATTCTGGTGGAGATACTGATATTGGAGGAGTCTCTGCATGTGCAAGAGCAAGGGACACATGGGGATTCTCTGGTCCAACCTCTCAATTTTGCTGTGAAGCTTAAACTCCTCTTAAAAAACCCTTAAATTCTTTGAAAACAAAAACAATCAAACAACCAAAGAAATAAAAGATCAAACTAATGATGATTGTGGCAGAGATACTGCAGATATGTCATGCTTAAAATAATCAGAAAGCTGCAGTGATACCACCTCTCCTGGGTCTAGTGAGTAAATAGACAGCCTAGGATGTACAATGTAGAGTGAAATCAAAGCTATGACCAAATATTGGTGCGAACACACCTACGTTGCATCTTAGAAGGGTAGGGGTGAAACTTACTAAGTGCAGAATATTATAGTCTTAACACAATACCTAAGAAAATGCCATGAAGGCTATATTAACCAGTTTGATAAAAATATTTCCGATTGTATGTGAAACCAGCACATGCACCCCATGATTACATTAATGTACATAGCTAATATTTCATCAAAAAAAAAAAAGAAAATGGTGCTTGCTTCGGCAGCACATATACTAAAAAAAAAGAAAATGAAAAAACAAAAAAAGCTATGACAAAAAATTTCTGATGAGGACCTAATGGCTGAATGCTGAACCCTGGCCATATGCATTAGTGTGAAAAATAAAAGATTGAAAGTCTCTGGATTAAAATCTACATCTTACATGAGATAAGTCACACACAGAGCAAGGAAAATAATCTCACCGACCACAGTTCTATCCCTACACACACTATAGGTAGCAATTTCTGTTTATTTCTTATCATGAGGATCCCAAGAATAGCAATCAAAACTCGTTTTGCTTACCATAATCATTTGAGTTATGTGCAGAATATATGTTCATTAAATTCTATGATAGCTCTAATTCCAGAGTGTGCATTTAGTTATCCCCAAAACATCACTTTGTTGTTTTAATGAAATTCCGAGTCAAAGAGTGCCTGCTCCTCTTTAATAGGCAGATAACCTGGGTTTATGAAGTCTACCTGAGTGGTACCCACAGTAGAAAAATGTAAAAGTAGCCCAATTCAGAAAACTGCATTAACTGGGGCTTAACTCTGGCTGAGTGTGAGACACACCTCATTACTGTGAGATATTTTCCCTTCAGATGACTTTTCATTTCCTCTTCTTAAAGAAAGAATGAATCTGTATGTGGTCAATTCACTTTTCAACAATTCTTCCTCTAGTGACAGGCTGAAGTGATTTCACATTAAGAGAAAATGAGGTTTGCTGTTCTTCATAAATTGCTAATGAGCTTTTTGAGCAACCATAGCCCTAATCTGATTCACAAAAGAAACTCCTCAGATTTGCTATTAACATGTCTGTAACAATAAAGGGAGAGAAAAATCCCGAGGAAGTTGATGCCACTTGCTGAGAGCTATTTTCCTCTTTTCATTTCAGCCCATTAGATTATTTCTCCCCATGATACTGCTGAGTAGCCTGGATTCGGTTGACAGTTAAGGCTTCAGATGTCTCTGTTGCTAGCCTGTCTCGCTTTAGGAAGGGAAGAAAACTTCAGTGCTGTGCAGCAGGAAGGATGCCAGAAAAACGCTATTTTATTTTCGGCTCTATCACTCATAAGCTTGTGTAATACTGAGTGATTTATTTTCCTGCTTTGGACTAGTTTCTAATGTATCAAATATGTATAAACCTGTTTCCAAAAGCTAAAAGTCTCCAAGGTTCCTCTCATTATTAAGATACGATGCTAGTAAATTCATAACACCTGAAACACACTGTCCATTAATTCTGGAGAAGAATTTCTCCCTGGTGGTTCCTACTGCTTACTTTCATTTCATTCAAACAAACCAACAACTCATAAAATGTTGCCTTTACATTAGAATGGACTGAGGCAATACAGACAAAGAAAGTAGCTGATTCCTTTTTTACCTCATGTCACTTCTCATGTTCTTTAATGCCAACTAATTAAAGAAACCATTTGGTACTTTCACCACTCTGTCTGAAAATTTCCTTCACCAGATTCACTGGCTTAACAGGCACATTTTGTGCCTTCCACATCAGTATAGGTGGCAGTTTCACGAATCTTTCTGCAAGTAAATCATTAGCGTTCTTCCCCCCTCCCCCCAGGACCTACTAATTGTCTCTGCACATTCTTTTGTTTTTGTTTTTTTTTAATTTTTATTAAATCATAATTGTGTACATTGGTACAATCATGGGGCACAATGTGCTGACTTCATATACAATCTGAAATATTTTCATTGAACTATTTAACATAGCCTTCATGGACTTTTAATCACTATATGAA
>CAUYRH010159470.1:0-21547 GCA_963574655.1 Perodicticus potto | reverse complement strand
TGTGGAGAAGTAACTTGCATGCATAATTTAGAAAGGTCTTCCTTAGGTATGTTACAGGCTTTCTTTAAATCATTTGACTTATGCTCCAAAGTAACTGTAATTTAATGTTGATAGTATAGCAAATGATGAATAGCTTTAATTGTATGTTTAAAAGTCTATGTATGTTCACGTGCTTAAATCTGGGTATCAGATTTTAAGCAGTTCTTGAAATGTATGAATGTCTCCTTAATATACTGGTTACAAAGAAAAAAAAATAGTGTAATTCTCTTGCTATCTTCTGTTAGCCTTTGTGCTATTATATTCCTATGTTTTCCTTTCCTTGTAAGTCAATTGACTTTTAAAAAATTAAGAAAAGAAAGAAAAAATGTGTTCCATCTTATTCTGTAGTTTCCAAATAAAATGATAAAGAATAATTTCCTCTCAAGAACAAAAAAACCTTATGTTCAAATGTCTTCCTCAAAACAAGCCATCAGGGAGATCATATCTAACATATATGCAGAGAACATTGAGACTCACAGTCATCAAGAAAAAAAAAAAAAACTACACCTCCATGACATCCAGGCCTTTGGACTTCATTTATAGTGTGTCATTATAAGAGTGAGTATAACCCACTCTCGCACTTTCATATATTACTGCAGCCCTGTGAAGAATGCAATGCAGAAATTCTTATTGCCCTTCTTACAGATTAAGGAAAAATAACTGAGGCTCAGAGGCATTAACTGACCTTCCCAAGGGCACACTTCTGGCTTCTTTTGCAGTCAGATTCAGCATAGATCCTCTCACCTTTCTGTACACCCAAACCCAGGCAGATACGGCTCTCCACTCCCTTTACCATTTGTCTAAGGCTGCCTCCCTAGCACTTGAGTGATATCTGTAGAAAGGAAACACATGTGGCAATTAAGAGCGCTGATCCTGAAGTCAAGAAATAACTAGCTGGATTTAAACGTGTCTCTACCACCCACCCACTAGCTTATGTGACTTTGGGCAAGTTCACAAATATACTGTCTTAAAATACCAAAAATTATTAATCTCACTGTTTGGGGGGGGATTCAGAATCCCACACAAGATGCCTGTGTTCTCTGTTTAGGGTCCTAGACAACTAAAATTCAAGTGTTGACTGGAGTTGCAATCTCACCTATGGCTCAGGGTCCTCTTCTAGACCATTTAGCATGGTAACAGAGTTCAATTCCTTGTGGTTGCAGGACTGAGGTCCCTGTTTCCTTATTCGTTGTTAACTGGAGACCACTCTCAGCAACTAGAGGCTGTCCACATTCCCTAAAACATGGTTTCCTCCATTTTCAAGACATCAAATCCTTCTATCTCAAATGTCTGATTTCTGTGTTTTTGACACTTAGCCCATTTGATAAAGTCAATTAATTTCCCTTCCTTAAAGTCATCTGTGCCATATAACTAAATCTACTTACCAGAATGAAATCTGTCGTATTCATAATAGGTAGAAAGTTTTGAAGGTCATGTTAGAATTCTACATGGGCTAATTTAGGTGAATTTTCCAGCATAGGGTCTTGCACTTGGTGACAATTCAATAAACGTTAACTATCAGTGTTATCATCACTGAAGGAAAAAGGGATATTTTTAATTAAAAGATAGCAGAGTCAACACTGATAGCTTTAAATGTACCCTAGTAAATAGTCTCTCATCAGCCTCAGAGGATCAGCCAGAGATTGTGACGTTCAAAGCTGTCCCATTAGTGGCTGCTATCACTTGTAGTTGCATCTTCTTTGTGCCAGCACAACCAGTTTGAAAAGTGAGAAAATGCCATCCTTCAGTTGCTTAATCTATATAAAACCAACCCTCACATTTTTTAAAAAAGCTAAACCTACTAATTACTTTGCTCTCTTGTACATAGCTTTAGAACTATCCGGAAAAAACGGAACAGATGATTTTTGCATGAATTTCATTGTATAAAGCATCAGTTTGATCTTATAGGTCTGAATAGGATGTTAGACTGGAATTTAACCGCAAATCCACATACTGCAGTGGTTTGTCACACATTAAATAGATTCACTAAAGAATATTTTTAAAAATAGTTTCTCAGTTAACACATGGGAATAATTCTTAACAAGCCTCCTAAAACCATTCGTTGTTTCCCCTCTTGCCTCAAGGTCAAAAGAGATGTTATTTTCTTATCTAGAAACCTATCCAAACCCAACACCATCTATATTTCCTATATGTTCCTCTTCACCATGCATACTTTTTTTTTTTGAGATAGAGCCTCAAGCTGTCACCCTGAATAGAGTGCCGTGGCATCCACAGCTCACAGCAACCTCCAAGTCCTAGGCTCAAGCAAGTCTCCTGCCTCCGCCTCCCAAGTAGCTGGGACTACAGGCGCCCACCACAATGCCCAGCCATTTTTTGGTTGCAGCCGTCATTGTTGTTTGGTGGGCCTGGGCTGGATTCGAAACCGCCAGCTCAGGTGTATGTGGATGGCACCCTAGCCTGTTGGGCCACAGGCGCCGAGCCCATGCATACTTTTTTTATTTGTCATTTGGTTATCTTTGCAGAATAACTTTCTTTTTCAATCATGTTTTTAAAACTTGTATATTTTGGACTGTTTCAGTTAATTTTCCGTTGTATTCTAGTATTAGAATATACTAGTATTCCCAAAGACTGTTTTCTTCTAACTTCTTATCAGCTGCCAAATGCTTCAATCGTCTAAAGAAAACAGATAAAAATAGATCTCTACCCCTCCATACAAGAGGAGGTAGATGCCCCCACCCTATTTGCCTTCCATCTCCACCCCCTACCATAGTCTCTGAGGCCCTTCTGGCCCCCTGGAACACCATGGAGCACAGTATAGAAATCCCAGCTCTAACAGTGTGCCTCCTCACAGCATGGTGGCTCTTTGGGGACTAGACAGGGCTAAGGGAGAGGTGTTCATAAAGTGCTTATTTGTGTGTTTGTTTCTCTAGGAATTAATCACTAGCCACTTTTCTCTCTGTTGGTAGCTCCCTGGGGCAGCTCACATGATGCTTTGTTTCTGCTGAGATTGCCTGTTCCAGAATCAGGCCTGTCTGTGCATTCCCCAGGTTTCAGGAGCTAGCCAGAGAGAGCCTGGGCTGCACTCCTTGTTAGTCCTCATCCAACACTGCTCACTGTTAAGGAGAAACCTTTTCAACACTCTTCCCTCTCCCTGGATCTCTGTTCACCCCAACCTGTTTGTGTTCATGTTTGTGTTCCTGGGATGAACAACCAGCTGCAAATGCTCACTCTCCATGTCCTCTCTGAGGTGGGGAGCAGCTGCACACCTGAGCAGCTCTGGACAGGACAGCTGTTTGGCAGAAGGCACATCACTGGGGCAGGTGAGAACCAGGCCCCAGGGGCCCATCTTGGGGCAGGCCTTAATGACAGAACCTGGAAACCCAACTATTGCTGTGATTCATGAGTTTTCTTTTTTCTTCTGTTTTGCCCTTTTAAAAAATCCCAGTCTCATAGCTGAACTCCCCTTGGGAGGGAAGAGGGAATTTTCTAGGCCCAGGCCAGCATAGCTTGGACAGTCATAGCCCCCTGAGAAGATAATAAAGGAACCAGTGCTGGTGAGTGGCAGAGGAATTGCAGCTGGCTGAGTGGCCAAGGCTGCGTGAACTGGGTTCCTGTATAAACCAGCTCACCCATCCCTCCTGGGCTTTTTCCTCATGGGGTTTAGAAATATAGAAGCTGTGAAGAGAAAAGTAAACCAAATAAATAACATGGAATTTTTGGATCCTTGAACTTTCAAAGAGAATCATTCTTCAAAGTATCTTCAAGGGATTTGGTTTGTTTTTCCTTTGAGAGGAGGGAGCAACAGAGATGGGAGCAATCCAAATCTGCCTGACATCCAGGCATTCTCTTTAAATTGCATAGGTCAGAGAGAACGTGTTATTTATTAGAACCTGACATCTGTTGCTGTGAAATGATAAGCTCCATTAAAAAGCCTGGCCGTCAGTTACTGCTAGCACAGCCCTCATCCCAGAGCGAGCTGCTCACCCTCCTTTCAGCCTGCGTGGACCAGGCTGCACCAGGCACGAAGTATTTACAGCCCAGCTTAGCCTCCTCACTCCTCTAGGGGAATGGGGCAGGGAAATCCCTTCCTCAGCTCCCCTCAGGCCATCTCATCCCAGGCCCTCCATCTCTTTGATCCCCGTCAGGGCTTCTCTGAGGGCTGTTTTAAGGAGTGAACCACCTGTTCATCCTACGTTCTCAGGGGAAAACAGGGTTGGGGCTTAGCTCTGGCCTCAGTCACACAAGCCAGAAGAAGCTGCAGTGAGCTTGGCTTATCAGAAGAGTCACATGGAAAGAATAACTGGAAGGTCAGCACATCTTTGTCAGAGAAATTAACTTACTTGTACTCTTAGGAGAACTACTGAATGCTTAGGCTTAGGTTCTAATTACCCCACTAGCCAGCCAGTCATTGGGAGAATGTTACCATCACCAGCTACAGCTATGGCCCTGTTTGTAAGTTGTGATCACATATTCTCTTTCCTAGAAGAATATGTAGATGACATGTAGAGTCAAAAAAGAAAGGGTAGAGAAGCTGGTTTTGGAGTTTTAGAATATGCCAAAGTGGGAACATATGCTTATTAATGGAATTAGAATTTCCTTGAAATGTTCAAAGAAGAAACATCCAGTTAGTGAAAATAATGCACCTGGGATTTAGGTGACCTGGGTCTCATCTAAACACCAGGATTAATTTCCTGTGTGATTGCAGAAAAGACATGTCATCTTTCTGGGCTTTGGTACCCTCATCCGAAAATTCTGGGCTGGAACCCACCTGATGACCACAAAGTTCTAATATGTTTTTAGCATTTTAAGTGAGAATTATGTTTAAGGTAGCTTAGCATACCTTTTTATTCATTTTAAAAATTCTCCATCTCCATTGCCAGGGGTCAGACACAAATTGAAAACATTGCTAAATGGAATTAAGTACACCATGTACGTGATGCTTTTTTGTACAGCCTGTATCTGATATTTATAGAACACTTCACTTGCAGAACGTGCACACATATGCCCTGAACACACACCCAGAAAAATAATTCTAGATGTAATACGTTTTCAGATGTCAAGTTAAAACAGCTTCTTGGGAATTAGACTTGACTGTTCTGATGTGCATGTGAGTTTCTGACAGGTGCCGCCAGGGCTGCTCAGGGCTGTCATGTGTGATGTGGAGTCCAGCCAAGGCAGGAGGGCCATACTGCTTGTTTCTATCACTTCTCATTAAGGCTTGAATTCTAGAAAAAAGGGAAGCATCAAAGAACAATAAGGACTGTCCATTCTGTGCATGTCATAATGACAAACAGAAACCTTGCTTCTGCAGAAACAAGATTTTTGTCTTGCCTCTTGTGAGATCATTCAGATAAAGGCCACCTATGAAAATGAACCAGATTCATGCCTTCTTAAAGTAGAGGATTTATAGAGGTGAGCAAAAAAAATTGGAAGCAAATATTGGGGCAGTTATCCCTACTCCGGTGACCTGCAAATCCATAGCCAACAACAGAGCTAAGTTTGGTGACCAAGCAGGAATGCATCCTCGGGAGGTAAGCATGACACTGGGCCAGTCATATAGAACATGGAAGGAACATTAGAGATCCTCTAGCATAGCCAGACGTAAGTATAATAAGCATTAGCCATCATGGTAGAAATTAAACAAACTACTTGCTGTAAAACCCTTAGCACAGTGATTGATCGAGAGTTGACTTTCAAGTCATTTTGATTTACTGGAAGAACTTGTTCAAGACATACAGAACCAAGATTAGAACCCTGCGTTCTGATTATTGGTCCAGAGCCCAGCCCAAGCCACCTCTGACCTCCTGGCCTTTCTTGCTCCTTGCTTACACAAGCAGTACAGTGCAGTCAGGGCTGGAGGTTAGTGTCCAGGCATTGTGCACCCACCCACATGGCCATGGAGTGGCCTGGTCTGGGAACCTTCTTTCTAGTGGCTCAGCAGGAGGCTGAAGGCCTCTATGCCCAGGATGTTCTTGAGCAAAAATAGTTCAAGAGTCTAAAGACTTGGCTGTCAGTACCTTTAAGAGAAGATAAAATGTTCCTGTGGCCAAACTTAGTGCTAGGGTCAACGGGCAAAAGAGAAGAAAGAGAATTGTAATGGGGCAGGTCAAAGGAAAGACATGGTTTCACAACTGCCTTCAAACCAGCAGGGAGACTGCACAGTAAGAAGACAGAAAATTCCAGTGACTCCTATCTTCCCAGACTGACATACCCTCTGGCACTTAGTCATGCCTAATGGAAAATAGAAGCCAAGAAAGCAGAAGTGAGGTGGGGTCATCTAGGTTAGTTCTTAATCCAAAGTCATCTCTGAGGAAAAAAGGGTAGTTTGCCTTCTCGTGTGCCATAGGCGGTCAGGGCTGAGTTGCCAAGCCATGACCATCAGGAGAACAGGCTTTAGAGCAGCTATGATTAGAAGAATCAAGGTGGGTGGAACAGTGCTTTCCTAGGTTGATCCAAAGAGCATCTAGTGTGCCAACACTGTGTGTAGCTGCAGTTACTGCTAAAACCATTCAGCAAACACAAAAAGGCCCACTATATACAAAATACGTCCAAAACACAGGGGACTACAACACGCACATATGCACACACACACATACACACAAGCACGCAGAGTTGCTGCTCTGCAGGTGCTGAAACTCATCCACCCATATTTTAAAAAGCCCCATCTGCAAAGCTTGCTGATTGATTTCTGGAATGCTCCATCACGGCTTGAGATTCCATTATGAGAATAGGGTCAGCATTAATTACTCAGTATACTGAGTAATAAGTTAGAATTGCAAAGCAAGAAGCTATATGCTTTTTTCTAAAAATCAAAATCAAAATTTAGAAAACCAAAATTTTCCATTATTGATCATTTGAGGGATTGGATAATCCTTAAACTGTCATTCTCCCAGTTGTCCAGAGAAGTGGAATTTACGGGAACATACATGTAAAGACAAAACTACATTGTTTTTCTCAGAGTAGACGATAATGGGTCGCCCCTTCCTTCCTGATCACCTTGCGGATGGTAACAATTGTAAACATGTAGTAAACACTCACAGCATACCAACACAGCTCTTGAAAGCTTTATATATTTTAATGTCTGTATTTTCATAACAACCCTATGTGATAGGTACTGCTGTTACAACCATTTTATAGATCATGAAGTTCAGGTTCTGCAAAGTGAAATGATTTGTTCAACGTCACACAGTGACTTAGCTTAGGAACTGAGAACACACCCATGGTTTCCTGACTGTTAGACTGGCACCCTGCTCTTGCCTGCTCTGCCTCTTCTTCAGATGGATGGTCCGCAGATGGAGGGAGGATGCTCATGCCAGGGGGAACAGAGTACCCAGAGGCTCAGTAAGGGAAGCTTGGGGGTTCCATGTAGGCCAGTGTCCAGAATACCCAGGAAAGGAAGGGAGGAGAGAGGAGAGGAGGCACAGCAGCTTTTTATAGGATGGAGAGAACACGCACTCTGGAATCAGACCAGCTAGAATTCACATCCTTGTCCTACCACTTTCTAGGGTCTAAACGTTTGTTTTTACCTCCTTGGTTTTCTTATCTGTACATGAGGGTAATAATTCTCCCTCACAGAGGCTTGTGAATGTTGAGTGTGGGTCTGATTGTTAACTTTTTTTTTCAAATTAATATGAGGAAACAAATTTTTAGGTTATATTGTTCTCACTTCCAAGGTAAAGTTCAAGTTGTAGGAGAGCCCCTCCCCCGGGGAGCGTGCTGAATATCCTCACATTGTGCACATTAGGTGAAATCCCACCCAATGCCCTCCTTCCTTCCACCAGTCGCCCTCTCCCCTCCCCCTCTCCTCTCCCTCCTCACCCCTCTCCCTATTCGACTATATTTGTGTTTTATCATTTGTATGAGTGTATAAGCGTTTATATATTGGTTTCATATTAGTACTGAGTACGTTGGATACTTTTTTTTTTCCATTCTTGAGTTACTTTACTAAGAAGAATGTGTTTCACTTCCATCCAGGTAGACATAAAAGATGTAAACTCTCCATCTTTTTATGGCTGAATAGTATTCCACGGTATAGTCCAGTAAGGTTAGCCCACATCACAAATTCCCAAAACTGCAGATGCTGACATGGATGTGGAAAAAAGGAAACACTTCTACACCGCTGGTAGGATTGCAAACTAATGCAGCCTTAATGGAAAGAAATATAAAGAATTCTCAAAGAACTAAAAAAGTTTACCTTTTAGATCCCACAATCCCATTACTAGGTATCTACCCAGAAGAATGAAAATCATTTTAACACAAAGACATTTGCACCAGAATGTTTATTGCAGCTCAATTCATAATTGCCAAGTTGTGGGTCTGATTGTAAAATGCCTACCATGTTGTTGGTATTCATTTAAAAATAGCGGTGATTGGCTCAGCGCCTGTGGCTCAATGGGCTAAGGCACCAGCCACGTACACCTGAGCTGGCGGGTTTGAATCCAGCCTGGGCCCGCCAAACAACAATGACGGCTACAACCAAAAAATGGCCAGGCGTTGTGGCGGGCGCCTGTAGTCCCAGCTACTTGGGAGGCGGAGGCAGGAAACTCGCTTGAGCCCAGGAATTGGAGGTTGCTGTGAGCTGTGATGCCACGGCACTCTATCCAGGGTGACAGCTTGAGGCTCTGTCTCAAAAAAAAAAAAAATGGCTGTGGTTATTAACTGCCATGCTAAGACTTTGATCTTTTTCTTCTGTAGGCAATAAGGTTTTTTTTTAGTTAACAGATTATATATTGGCATAATGGATCTGCCTTGGTATCAATATGTAAATCATAATACAGCCTTCTTGACCTTGGAAATTTTAATAAAGGTGGTAAAAACTAAGGGCCATGCTCATGAAACACTGTGAAGAAATGTTTGTCTTGTGTCCTTCCACCCCTTTGTTGCCACCTCAATGCCCAGAGCTTGCAGAAACTCAGTCTGGTTCTTCTGAGTTAGGATTGCCAGGCTTAGTAATTAAAAATGAAGACACCCAGTTAAATTTAAATATCAAATAAATAACAAAGAATTTAGTACAAGCATGCCCCATGCAGTATTTAAAACATAATTCTACTAAAAAGTCACTTGTCTGATTTTTGTCTGAAATTTAAATTTAGCTGAGCATCTTGTGCTGAGGAATCAGCCAGATCAGTCTGTGTGCATTTGGGGAAGGGGGTCACCCGCCCTCTAGTCTTTTCTCTTGGATATTCTCTCTCTTGGGTAATGAAGGCTCCCCAGTGCTTTGGGCAGTGCCTTCAAATCACTTCCTGGCTGGAGATGATAGATGCTGATGGGCCTCACTGTGTGTGTTTTGGGGGAAGTAGGGGTGAAACAGGGAAGAATGTCTTATACCAACCTTTATGTACCCAGCCCTCCCAGCCTCTGGGCACGTACATGGTCCCATGGAAGATTCTCTTGTCTTCCTTTAGAACATTCTCCCAGACAGTTGGCAGAATGAAGGCAGCCTCTGAGATCTGATAACGTGTCTCATAGAATAAGCCTCTGGGTAGAGTGCCCCCTTGCTGAGCTTTTTCCAGGAACATTGCCAACAGTGGGACCTTTCATTGTCCTGTGGAGAGATGCGTGGTGTGAGTGACTTGAGACGGTGGTGGTGGACTGAGCACAGCGTGCTCAAGTCATCTGAGGACCACAGAATCAGAGCTGGGGGGACAATCCAGCTGCCTCACTTTAGAAATGAAACGGAGGAGGACCCCAGAAGGGACATGCTCCGCCCAAGGTCACACAGCTCTTCAGAATTAGAGTCTGAACTTAAGTCTTGGTCTCTGTCTTCTACCTTGGGATCTTCAGTAATAGTTCAGGGGATCTGAGAAGTCTTGGTGTGCCTGTTTGGATGGTGTCTGGATCTTTTCTCTGGATTACTTGCTAAGTAGCCCTGCAGACCTCCACTGGCTGCGTGTCCTTCAGCACTGCCGCACCCAGCTGTATGCCCTGACTCCTCCTCTCCTCAGGCAGAGTCCACTAAGCCCCTAAGAGCAGCACCAGCGCTATGGAGAGCTGCGGGCACTTTCTGTGACCTCCCTCCCCGTTAGTGCCTCCTTGCTGCTTTCTTTGCCCTCCCCCCACCACCAACTGTTCTGTGATTGAGATGGAAAAATCCACCTCAGAGCAGATAGCTTTTACCTCAGTTTCAGGGGAATAACTTGTCCATGTAACATGAGGCGAAAATTAAAACAAAGCAGGGCGTAGTCGAGCAGAATAGCACCCTTGGGTTTAAGAGTGACTTTGACCTATTACTCCCAGACTAGAATAATTATCTGGCTGCCAGAGAGTTCTTAGAGGAATCATTTTATTAAATGGTGTCACTGGCAGGGTGGTATTAACCCTAAGACCAGCTTTATCTGAACACTGACAGCAAACCTGACCGTACAGGCAGGGCAGCCCACGTGGAAGCCGAGAGCAGCCGATCATGGGATCTTCCACTCTTTTTATTTTCTGGTTCTTGCCACAACCTGTCATGAGACCAAGAAAACTTGTTTTGAAAATGCTTTGACAGCCAAAACAACCTGTTCTCAGCCCTGGACAAGAGGGTTTGTCCTCTCTGACCACTTACGTACTGTTAGACGTTTGACTGGCTGCTGACTGGAAAAAATGAATTTGCTCTTTTCTGCTCATATTGTTCACTGACAAGTGCAGTGGCTTTCTAGCTCCTGTTCCCCTTTTTCCCAGCCTTTCCTTCACCAGAGACATTTTAAGATTGTGCCTAAGTCTAACAGATGAATGAACATTAGCAACAAATACTTAGGAGGATGTAAGCAATGGTTACATCTTTGCAAGGCCAGCTTGATGCGTAGGTTGTCTTTCCCAATCCCTTTGGGCTTTAACCTTAGATTAGTCTGCAGATAGATTTTAACCAAATGATTGCCATTTGGTTTTTGGTCCTCTCTGATACATTTAAAAGTGTTAGTTATCTAAAACTTTTTAGTCTAGTTATCCAAGTGGCCATTTGGCCTCTGGATTGGTGGCCCTCAGGCCCACAGCAGTGACTCTGTTCCTCTCACCAAGCCACGGAAGTCAGGCCATGGCCTTGTGTATACAGCCAAATGGTCCTGTGACTGTGAGGGGGTCACTTGTCTCTCCTACTCTGCTTAAAGAAGGGTTGGACTAGATAAGGGCTAGGCAAACAACAGCCCAAAGGGCAAAGCTGGCTAGCCTGTTTTTATAAATAAAGTTTTATCAGAAAACAGCCGCACTCATTGGTTTACATATCATCTATGGTTAAATTGTTGCAACAGAGTATCTGGCCTGCAAAGCTGAAAATATTTACTATTTGGCCTTTAGGGAAAAAGTTTGCTGATCCCTGGACTAGATAATCTCTAGAGTTTTCAAAGTCAAGCTTTTGAACTTGTGACAGTTCTTTTACAGAAAGAGCCTCTGAAGTAATTAAGAGGTGGCTAAGTAGAAAGGGCCTCTTTCTCCCATATAGAGGCTAGCACTTCAAAACATGCTTTGAGATTGTTGAATTCTACAAAAAGTGGGGGTTTATTTTGCTATATTTTTACAGAGTATATTTTGCTATATATCTGTATTTGTTTATTGGTCTGGTGACTCTGGCACCCACATTGTCTACAGTTTTGAGAAAAAGATACCGCGGCTGTGTAGGTCTGACTGTGTTCAGTGGCATGGGTCAAAGTGGGACAGCCCATCTGTATCCCCCTGGAAGAGCTTACTGATTCATCCACTTGATAAACATGTCAGGAAAGGGAGCCAGATGCTGCCCCCCAGAGCCTGTCTGGCTGCCCAAAGCCCACTCCAACCCCCTCTGTCTGAGCGGTGGGATGGGGGATAGCCACACCACGGGCCAGTTCACTGGGTTGTGGGTAAGAAAAACAGAAATGAGTTCTGATGATGCAGACTAGGAAGGAAGTACTCCTTCTCACTTTCTTCCCCAAAGCCAATTCAAATAAGGTTTTAATTTACAGAATTTACATCCCAGTGAGTTCCTCATATGCATGTTAGTGCACCAGATGCATAATAGGGAACCCCAAACACGAGATCAATGGTCCTCTTCCTAGGGTCACCTTGGCTTGCAAAGAACCCTTGTGTGAACTAGAAAAAGGTCCCCTCTTTGGGGTTGGTTCAGAGTTTGACTAATATCTTTGGATAAAGAAAAAGCCATTCCTTTCTCTTGGGCATCTACCCTGGGCAAGCACACAGCTTAGGAAGCAGCCAGGCGAGCTTGCAGCCCTCTCTTGCCCTCGGCACATCCATCACCCCTGTCCTCTTCAACAGTGCCGCAGGGCCAGTGTGACCCCTGTCTCAGGCCTGAGGATGGACACCCCTGCTGGGAGCAGAGACAGTCCTCTGGCAGCACTGCAGGCCCTGCTCTGGTTCAGGTGCTTACTTTGGAGCGCCCCGGCCCTGGCTTTTCCTTGCCAACTGCTGACCTAAAACTGGCTCAACTTAAGGAATGTACATAATTTTCCACATAGTTAAATCTCAAAGGCAGTACAAAGAAATGTACTCAGAGGTCCAGAAGAGACAGGCTCATGGTGGGGGCAACTGACCTCACTCTCAAGGCATTGGATTACATGCTGTGTGGTGTGTGCAGTGACGACATTCCTCCAGGACACCCGTCCTCAGAGCGTGTTGTCAGAGTGGTTTTGAGAAGACTGTGATGAGCTCTCTGTGGGTGAAACAGCCCTGTGGTCAGATCTGACTTCCACCCCACAATTCATGGTGGAAACTGTATTTGGGCCAGCCATTTGAGCAGATTTTGAAAGATTCCTGAACTACCTGCTTCATTCTTTATCACTCAGTGGTTCCCAGCCGCTCAGAGCCAAGAGGAGTGGGAAGAAAGAGGCTGCAGCCCACAGAAGCAGGGGACTTAACATCTGCTTCCTGGCCCATTTTCTTGGTTCTAAAAGAACCCTGGGAGCCAAGGGAATGCAGTCCATCACTGCTCTGAGCCCCTGAAATGTGCAGAGCACCAAGTTAAGGAATGGTGGAGTCCTATGGCACTTCCCTCCCCGCGACCTAGAAAGATGCAGTCGGGAAGGTAAAGGGCAGCACACACACGTCACTGCTGTCGCACACTCTGGGGAGTCTGGGGCAGCCCATGAAGGCAGCTGGGTACATCAGCACGGGACCCAAGGCCCAGGGCCTAAGGAGAAGAGGATTGCCTGCTGGCAAATGTCTCCAGTCCCCAAAACTTCCTACTCCAGGTCACCAAGTGTGTCATGCTGCTGCTCACATAGAGCTGCGGTGTGCTATGCCAGACGTGGGCTTGGGGGCCCGCACTCAGCAGGGCCCTTCTAGTGGAAGGTGGTTGCACCCGGAAAGGCCCTCTTTTTCCCCTGTAGTAGTTAGCAATACAAAGTGTGTATTGAGATTCTTGGAGCTCTACAAAGGGTGGGGGCTTCTTCTGCTGTATTTTTATGGTTAATTTTGCTGCTTGAGCCTGAGCCAGTGGTCTCAGAGGGCACAAAAGACCCTGCAGGGCTGGCAGCGTGCTGTTGGCAGGGGGCTGGCCTGCTTTCAGGTCCCACGCTGCCTTTACCACGTGCCCAACATAGGGCAAGTTACTTCCTCTCTCCAAGCCTGCTTCTTCATGTACACAATGGGAGGAGACTCATGGGGTCGATTCACACCTGTGAGTGTTGCTTGGGTTAAACTAAGGCTGTTTCAAAGCCATATTAGAAACTGTAAAACACTGAGCAGCGAGTTAGTTCATTCACCTGTTCAGCAAATACCAGATACCTCTTGGTGCCAGCTACTAGTTAGACCAGTGTTTTTCCACCTTTTTTATCTCATGGCACACTTGAGCCTATAGTTAAAATTCTGTGGCACACTTAAATCATGTTGATCCAAACGAAAAAAAAGAGTTAGAAAATATAATATACTTACTGTGCTTTGAACGTCTTTCAAAAATAATTAATAATCTTTAAAATTTCTCACAGCACACCTAAGATCCTCTCAGAGTACACCAGTCTGCCCCGAGGCATACCTATTGAAAAATCAGTGTATTAGACGGTGGCCGCAAGAGGTGCAGACCCTTCTAAATAGAAGCTATTCAATAAACATTTGCTGAGTTGAAGTGAAACAAGAGTTCCTCAGTGTGTGTTTACATAGCTCTGTGATGGCTTTAGGGAGGGGGGAGGAAAGGAAACTAACACAACCTGAGTTCTGACCATGTGCCTGGCACTGTTGCCTCAGAACCACCACCACAGCCCCATTGGAGAGAAATAAGCAGAGACTCAAGGACTTTTCTACACATACAGCTAACAAGTGATAGATCCATGTTTGAATTCAGTTCTGTCAGACTCCAAAGTCCCCGTTCTTCCCTCTTAATCTGGTACAGAATGATTGCTCTGTGTCACAAAATGACATTTTTTAAAGAGTCACCTCTAACCCATTTTTCTTTCCTCAAGCATTCCCTAGATTAATAACCCAGGCCAAATCTTACCCCAAAATGATCACCCCTGATTCTAGGCCAGAGACTAAGAATCATGTGAAATCAAAGCAGAGTAAGGCTGTATCATCACAAATCAAACCTCATGTTCATATGGTGCAGGTTTTAGGAAAACAACAGCTTTTAATGCATGCTCCAAATTCCTTCCATGGTAAGCCACTGTGAGAAAAATCTCACCCAAACAATGTGCTCTTGGTAAAGGGAGGGCTGGTATCTTTTTAGCCGTAAAGCAAACCAGCAGGGACCCAGAAATCATTCTAGGGAGTTGCTGATTTCCCCAGAAGTTCTAGCTTTTAAAAATAAACTTAATAAAGGATTTCATTGCCTCCTCCCAACCCCGGTCTTGATGTCTCCCTGACCTCTAACTCCTTGGGGATGGGATGGCCATTTAGTTCTTGTCCTTGTGTCAGTTCCCAGCTCAACACTGATGCATTCTTTTCTCTAGTTAAAAAAAAAAGAAAGAAAAAATAAAAAAGCTAGATAGATGATGGCAATTGACAGTTGTTGCATAAACTTAAGAATAGACCCTTAGGAAGGAAGCATATTCATTCATTCAGTCACTCAACAGAAAATCAGCATATTTCTGTTTCACTGAGATCAATCCCCAGAAACGAAGTTCATTATTTATACCCCAGAGGTGGGAAGGAGTGGAGTCTAAAGAGCTGCATTGAAAACTGGCAGACACAGGGCACCAGAGCCAGCAACACTCAGGCAACTCCTGCCTGTAGTGCTCAGAAAGGCAGCCCAGCCTCGGGGCACACGGTGAATGGCAGCGCCTTCACTGCACCCACCACTTGGTTCACAGGGCCTCTGAACCTGGGTAAGGTGCCACCAGGCTCCGCCCAGGGGTGACCACAGAAGTAGAAAACTTGAATACCAGAGACACCAACCGGCAATGTAGGAGTGCTTTGCTCCAGAGGGCAGAAAGAGGGCCAGATTTCAGTTTAGGAACAGGAAGAACATTACAACTCTTAGAGATGCCTTTAAGCAGTGAGCTTCCTATCACAAGAAGTATAACAAGCAGTGTACTCCCGCTGAGGATCACCCCGGAAGTGCTCTGACAGGAGCCTGTGGTCTTCTCTCCTTGTGAGTGTCTGATCAGCACAGATGAGTGGCTCAGCAATTGTGTTACAGAACTTCAGAGGTGGGACAAATGGGTGTAGCCTGGGCTTGGTGGCAGTAGGCTCTTTGGAGGCTTAGGCCAGGCTCTGAGTGTAGGTAGGTTGGGGGAAGGTGGGGAAGGCCCCCAACATGTTGCATGGCCCAGGAAAGTACCCTTTACCTGCAAAGTTCAGGGGCTCCTACTTAGTTGGCTCCCAGACTTGCAAAGGGGAATTAATTATTGTTTGTGATACACTTTAAGATCCCCGATGAAAGGCCTTGTATAAATGTAAATTGTTATTATTGTCATTAAAGGGGCTAGACGTCTGGCCTGCTGGGTAATGCCCCCGCATAGTTCTAAGCAGACGAGAAAGCAAACTTGAGGCAGAAATTCTGCTCCAGTTGTTCCAAAGCAATAGTAGTAAGAAGGAGTTGGCCCATGATCCTGAAAGTAAAGCCCATGGCTGCCGTTCAGGGTTAGCATGCCATTCTGGGAGTCAAGTGTCTGCGTGTGCCTGAGGCCAGGGCCCTGTTCAGATGCAAAAACCACCCCGTTACTGCACAGGAGCTATACATGAATGTGGGCATATTTGGTTGTCTGTGGGTTTGAAGAACAGAAGGGTCATGTTCAGGATGGATACTGGCTATCATCCTTAGGATCCCAAGTCAGATCTGGAAACAAAGGGGACATACATTGAAACCCCAGACGTGGTGATGATGCTTATTAAGGCTCTTGAAGGGACCCCTCTAGCAAAGCACAGGTTAAATTTATTAAATTACCACTTTCACTTAAGAAACTGTCTCTGGCTAAAGTGATTGGATTGATACCAAGGCAATAATAATAATAATAATGATGGATAATAGTGTATCACACCTAGTAGTAAACTCAGAAACCATCCCTTCACTTTACAGATGTGGCATCTGGGGCACACAGAGGTGAAGTGATTTACCCAAGGTGGCATCACAAGTGAGAAGCAGGCAGCAATCTCAGCTCTAGACTCCCATCCCGAGTCCACAGTTGCATTATGTCAGGATTCTAATGCCGCCCATTTTACACACTTCACAGAGGTATTACTTCTCAACTACCCCAGGGAATTTGAAGATGCCAAATGACTTTTACGTAAAGGGAAGCGTCTGAGTACCCTTTTGCTCTTCTGGGGCTCTTTGTTTAGAGAACATTTATGGTGCCTCTCCTGGGTGAGCCATGCACGCCCTTCTTACATTCCTCTTCCTCCTCCCAGGCACACAGAGTAGCCCACATTCTACATCAGGGTGCCCTAGTAATTTCAGGAACCACATGGGGAAATAAGGAAGTCAAGTTCATCCCTTTTGTCTGTTATTGTCACAATACAATTCTGCTGAAAAACCGCCCAGCGCAGGTCCCTAGATGAGGCTAATGGTACCAATCCACACCTCTAGACACACATACTTACCAGAGGGAGGGCCATTTGGGGTTTTATAAGAACAAATGTAGGGGTAATGGGAGGTGGCAGTAAGTAGCTCTTGAAGTTCATCACTGGGATGTTGGCAATTCCAGGAAAGGTTTAATGGAGGAGACTAAAATATAGCTAACACAAGGTTTGGGGGGGGGGGGGGTTGATGACCAAATGAAAACACTTTAGAAATCATCTGTCTTCCTCATCTTGTAGAAGAGGGAACAAAAATGATTCCGTGTTTTACAGCAGAGCTAGAAGTGGAGCCCAAGTCTCCCAAATCAGTTGCCATCACTCTTTCCACTGGTAGCATGGAGAGAATGTTCTCTTTAGATTTAAGTAGCTTTGGATTCATACATAGCGTTGTCACCTGTTAGCTGTGTGATCTTAGAAAAGTTACTTAGCACCTCTGAATCATACGTTTCTCTTTGGCAAAAATAGAAGCCCTTAACCGGGTAGTAGGCCTGTTAGGAGGAGTAAATGTAAAGTACTGCAGATGAAAATGAATAGCATGATGGCCAGCAGGAAGTAGGCACCTCCCTTCCCTGGTACCCCGTGGTTCCCAGACCAGTTTTAGTTGTTTTGGGGGGTTTTCTTTTTTTCTTTTTGTTTGTTTACCACAATCCACACCAATACATTTATTTTACTCCTTAATCTGGTGTATATAGCTAAAACAAAAATGCCACAGGGTGCCCTCTGATTTTGTTTCACTTTATTTTAATGCTGGTCAGGACCCAGCCGCTAGTTGAACAAGTTTGCTTTACACCGTGTATGGATGTCATTTGTCCATGTTGTGTATGTGCCCTTCCTTTCTTTTCTTCCCCACCCCACCCGCCGTAAGGGGCAACTGGGGCTACCGTGGCCACTGGCTCCTGCCAGGGTGTGCATGGCCCCAAGCCAGGGTGGAGTGAACCCTGCAGGCCACACAGCAGGTGGGTCTCTTGCGCCTGTGTTTCCTCCCTGGCCTTTCTAGAGAACCCACGAGGCTCTCCACCTGGCACAAAGTCTGCCCTCTGCTCTCTGCCCTCTGCCCTGCATGGAACTTCCACGTCCCAACCCCAGCAGAGTCTGGAGTTCCCCTCTGAGAATTCCTTTGTCCACTGAAGGCCACTGCACCCCAGCAGGGAGGGGTACTGTGTGAGCATCCTTTCCCCTGAAGCCAACGGTTCTCAACCTGTGGGTCGCGACCCTTTGTAACAATAAAAATACATCGTAGCATTAGGAAGGTTGAGAACCACTGCCTTAAGCTTTGTCTTCTTTGGGAAGTGCTGCTTTTTTGTCTCCAGGGATCCAGGTGTCTGGGGCATTCTTTCAGCTGTGAGGGGGGTTAGGGTGAAAGAGAAGGGACCATGGCAGTCTTGCTGCCCCTCCCCCTAGATGGTCAAGAGCTGTCTGTAAACACCCCTCCAGGAGAGTGAATACCTGGAGCTCCAGGGTGACCAAAGGCTGTGTTGAAAAGCCAGCAGGCAGGGGCCCGAGCAGCAAAGTGCAGTCACTAGAAGCTGAGAGAGACTGAATTGACAACCAGGTGGACAACCGTTCAAAGCCTTAGATAGATTCTCTGGAGAAGAGATTATTGTATGTCCCCAAAGAGTTGATTTTCTAAGTGTTCTCAGGCCTCTGGGGATCTGGCACTTTCCTGTGGAGGCTGATGCCTGGCAACACTAAGTGGAAACCTTGAGGCACCATCCCAGCTGTGTTGGGGCCTGGCCACCCTGCTAGGGTGTCACTTGAGGCCTGGTCATCCCTGGTTTTTCCCCTTTTGCTGACTAAGAAGTGGAAAGTAATCTGTGATCTTCATGGTGACTCAGTGGCTTCAGTCAGACAAGCCACCTGCTTCTCCCCAGCAGGTGAGCTTCAGGAGTCGTCCTTTTCCAGACCAGGACTATGACAAGACTCCTGAACCTTCTGTGGACACCCATTGTCACACCATAACCTGTGCTGAGCTCCTACTTGAGCAGACCTGGGCAGAGTAAGCAGAGGACTTGCCCTCCACGCACACCAGGCAGGCACAGGTGGGGAGACCAAGTGAACACAGGCCTGAGGCAACGCCACATCTCTTAGCCCCCAGCCCACTAGCTCGGCAGCCTCGGCAGCCTCATGGTCACAGTGCCATCCTGCCTCTCATCAGGCGTCTCTGCTCCCTGATGAGAAGTTATGAAGGAAACAGTATCAGCCTGAGAGGAAGGAGATTGGGGTGGGAGACACTAGCTCAAACTCCACCTGTTAGCTCTAGGGCCTCAGGTCAGCCCTTTGGGGGCAGATATTAATTTATTTATGCATGAAATTGATGCATGTATCAGAAGGACCATCTTAATTTTTCAGGCCCTCAGTTTTCCCTCCCTTGTAATAATCGGGCTGTGTGACCTCCAAGGTTTCTCTCTGTTACAAAAGTCTGTCACTGTAAAGTACATCTTTAAGTGAGCCAAAGGTTTACATTTGTTAGAGGAATGTTTATTGAGCTGCTGTGTGCTGGGCACTGTACTCAAGGCTGCATCACAAAGATGGATAAATGTGGCCAGTGGGCCTTGCTCTCAGGGTGTTTACAGCACGTGGAGAAGGGTCGGTACTTGGGTTGGAGCCCAGAAGAGGAAGCCAGGCCTGTGATGGAGGAGGTTCAGGAGCCCCCTGGGACTACTGTGTCTCTGCCTCTCATCCAGCCAGCTGGCCTTGCCCTCTCCCAACGCTCCTCTCACGTGCTGCTCCAGGGGACTCCAGGGGAGCAGAGATGCCCCTACAGTTGCAGGGACCGGCTGCTCCCACCACAAAGCAACTGGCCAAGTTTCAGAGGGCCTCAGAGGGAGAGAGGACTACCCCGTAATTTTGATTGCTTTACTAAGTATTTAAAAATACCCTATAATTTAGCAGGAACCAGATTTTATCCCAATACTCTGATGTCTAGAAATGGATCTCAGTTGGTCATTGTTGAAGTCCTCCTAAAATGGCATTTGATTTAATTCAACAAGTATGGAGACCACAGTCTCAGCTTTGTCACAGGTGAGGAGGCCGAGGTGTGTGAGACACAGTCGAGACACCAATCTAAACATCCCAAATGTGAGGCAGACCTTAGCTGGGCCTGAGGTTGGAGGCCCAGAATGCTGTGGAATTGGGCAGAGACGAGATGAGTTCCAGTTGAGGGGAAAGGCCTCAGCCTGAAGCTGTGAGCATGTGATATGTTCTCGGTGTGACATCGAGCCCTCACATCCCAAGTCTGTTCATTTCCTTGTTTTGCGAGCTTGGACCCCCTGAAAATAAACGAGGCCTGCACAGGGTTGGCACATTCAGCAAGTCTGTGTCTGGGAGCCAGTTACAACCGCTTGTTTGTTCCTAAAGCCCACACCCGAGAGCCAGACTGCCAACGCCTGAGGCACAACCACAAAGCATGCTCCCAGCGTGCCAGTCACTTGCCCACGGAGGCACCCACAGTTAGGTGATGGGACCTCTGGAAAGCTTGGGGTGGAGGGCATTGAAATAGGACCAGGTCTTTTTGTGGAGATCCCATTGTAGGGATGACCCTTGACATGAGGAGAGTAACCCCAAGTGAGTCAGTATTTACAGCGGCAGTTCAGGACAGTGAGGGCAAGGCAAGACCACGAGGCATGATTAGCGGGACTTGTCTTACACTATTTACAGGACAGCTTTGATTTGCAGACCACAATCGGTTTTCATATGACTGATTAAAAACATGTGCTAGTTGAAGTCACAGCTGCAAAAGAAAACTAAAAAAGCAATGAGCCTTAGATGTTTGGAACTCGCCTCTTTTTGCAAAAATGACCTCTGACTTAATTTATGTCCTTGATCTTGACAGTTAGAGTCATGTCCCTGAACCACTTCTCTTGCCCTGTCCCACCCTACCACCACATCGGCCTGACTCTAGCAAATATTATAAGGCTCATCTTATAATTGTCAAAAAAAAAAAAAAAGAATTTTTAAATTCCATACTTCAAGTTCTGTTCTGGAAGGAGACAACTGTTAGGCTCTTGCACGGTGAAAAGTCCCAAGTAAAGAAGACTAAAGACAGTAGGACCACAAGGTCTCATCCACATGACTGGGCTTCGGTGGCACCAGGGTTGGAGTGACATGGGACAGGTATTTTAATTTAAGCTTCTGTTTTCTGGCCTGTAAAATGGGAAGCACGATCCTCGCCACACTCCACAGTGTGGCAGGTGGCAAGTTTGCAAAGCTTAACCTCCTTTAGGACTCTTTCTCCAGAGTCCCCACCCTCTTTGGGCTATAGGTTCTGTTTTTGTTTTCATTTTTTAAAGCAATATTGATTCATATTGTCAGATATCAGTTTAATGGATTTTTATTCTTTTGAAAAGATCAGTTCAATAAATTCCAGTAGACTGAAACCTTTTTTTTTTAATAATTTTATTAAATCATAATTGTGTACATTGGTGCAATCATGGGGTACAATGTACTTATTTCATATACAATCAGAAATATTTTGATCATACTGTTAGAGATAGCCTTCATGGCATTTTCTTAATCACTATATGAAGACATTGATATTCTACATTTAATAAGTTTCACCAGTACCCTGCTAAGCCCTAATATGAAGCTAATTTATAGTTTTCGTATGAAGGCTAAAACCCAATTATAGCACAAG
>CAUYRH010159461.1:0-15968 GCA_963574655.1 Perodicticus potto | reverse complement strand
ATACATTAATGCAATCATGGGGTACAATGTGCTGGTTTCAGATACAATCTGAAATATTTTCATCAAACTGGTTAACATAGCCTTCATGGCATTTTCTTAGTTATTGTGTTAAGACATTTATATTCTGCATTTAGTAAGTTTTACCTGTGCCCTTCTAAGATGCACTGTAGGTGTGATCCACCAATTACCCTCTCTCCACCCATCCTCTCCCCCTTGTCCCTTCCCCCATATTCTTGTACTATAATTGAATTATAGCCTTCATATGCAAGCTATAGATTAGTTTCATAGTAGGGCTGAGTACATTGAATACTTTTTCTTCCATTCTTGAGATACTTTGCTAAGAAGAATATGTTCCAGTTCCATCCATGTAAACATGAAAGAGGTAAAGTCTCCATCTTTCTTTAAGGCTGCACAATATTCCATGGTGTACATATACCACAATTTATTAACCCCTGGGGAAAGATTTTATGAAGAAGACCTCATTGGCAATTGCAGCAATAGCAAAAATAAATAAATGTGATCTGATTGAGCTAAAAAGCTTCTGCACAGCTAAAGGCAACAACTAAAGCAAACAGACAACCTTAAGAATGGGACAGATATTCACATATTATCAATCTGACAAAGGGCTAATAACCAGAATTTGTTCTCTACTCAAAATAATCAACAAGAAAAGAGCAAACACTCTCTTTTAACACTGGGCAAGAGACATGAACAGAACTTTCTCCCAAGAATATATACAAATGGCTGACAAACATATGTCAAAATGTTCATCTTTCTTAAGCATCAGAGAAATGCAACTCAAAATCATCTTGAAAGATCGCCAAACACCCGCGAGAATAGCCCACATCACAAAGTCCCAAAGTTGCAGATGCTGATGTGGGTGTGGAGGGAAGGAAACACTTATACACTGTTGGTGAGATTGCAAACCAAAGCAGCTTCTTTGGAAAAAAGTATGAGGAATCCCCAAAGAACTAAAAGTAGACCTTCCATTTTATCCCATAATATCATTGCTAGTATCTACCAAAAGAAAATAATCTTTTTTTTACCATAAGGACATTTGCACTCAAATATTTATAACTGCTCAATTCACAATCACCAAGATATGGAAGTAACCTAAGTGGCCATCACTTCACTAATGGATAAGTAAACTGTGGTATGTGTATACCGCGGATTGCTACTCAGCCATAAAGAAAATTTTACATCCTGTGTATTTACCTAGATGGATCTGGAGAACATCCTCCTAAGTAATGTATCACAAGAATTGAAAAGCAAGTAGCCAATGCAGTCAATATTAATATGAAATAAGTAGATGAACAACTACACACTCACGTGAGAGAAAAACAAAATTAAATTCAGGAAGGAGGGGGAGGAGGAAAGGAGCATAAGAGGAGAGAGGGGGTTTGCTAAGCTCTCACCAAGGGGGCACAACGTAGGGGTACATGGCACCCTGCTGGGTGAAGGGCTCACCTACAACTGGGACTTTACCCAACAAAAGTAAACAATGTAACCTAAGCATACATACCCTTATATTAATCTGAAAAAAAAAAAGCTATAAATAGAAAAAAAATAATGTCTCCAAATGCCACTTTCAAGATGCCTCATCATATTGTTAATGGGATAGTTTTTCATTGATAGTTTTTCAGTTATCTGTCAAAGTCTTAATTTCTTCTCCAATTGCTCAGACATTTTGACTGCCCCAACCCTAGTATTCTTTCTGCTCATTAGAGGTAAATGTAACCTAGTTATTGTAAACTCCTACTTGTCAAATATTATAAATTATCTTTTAAGGAAAGAAGTACCATTTGGAGGGTTAAATTTGGGTGTGAGTCACTAGTGTGATAATAGTGGACTGGACGCACCGGGAATTAGGGACAAATCTATAGTGGCTGATGTGGTGGAAATGTTGAATCTTAACCTCAGAAAGTTTCCCTGGATTGCAGAATAGTCAGTCCTACATCTTTCAGATTAAAAAAAGCTTCCCTGGCACACACATGTATTTAAAAGGATTGCTTGAAGTGACTAGGGTTTGAAGTGCAAATGGCAGCAGAGGTGGATGTAGAAAAATAAATAGAAATGTTTGCCTCCGGGAGTGATGTGGAGGCAAACACAGGCCTTAAGATCTCTCCCTCCCAGGAAAACGACTCTCTTCCTGCTGCAGATGGTCTGATCTTTGTCCTGCAGGGATGCCCACTCTTTCATACACCTTAGAAACAGCCCTTGAAATTTGAGAAAGTAAGAGCATTGTTGACATGGGATGAGATCTCAGCTCTCATTTATAAAATAGGCAAATTGTTCACGGGGTCCACTGCTTTAATGCTACTTTAATCAGTGACTTGTGGCAGTGTGCACACAGGATGTGGCAGTGTCTGTGTGCACCTGAGGGGCACCAGGTATAGAAAGTAGATCTGAGAGTTTTCAGCACATGGTTTCAATGGAAGCCTTGGGTTGAGTGAAGGAAAGAAGCCACTGAAGTGTCCATGTCTGGGATCTGAGAGGGAAGAAGGGACCGGTCTTTCTAGTATGGCAACCTGCTTCCCTGAGTCCACTCCAGACCTCCTTTATTAATCTAGGTCTATTTTCTTATAGCTTTTATCACTTATTAAATTACTACATATAATTTACTTTTAAATTATTTTATTGTGCTTTATTTTTTATCTTCTGTGCTCCCTGTCCTTTACTGGAAGATAAACACCATAAGGGCAGGTGATTTTGTTGGTGTATTCCAAGTAGGAGTGTGACTGGTACTATGGAAGTGCTTAGTAATATTTATTTAATGAATGGAAAAAAAATCAGTGTTTCAAGAAGTAAGTCTTCTATAGACTGAATGTTTGTAACCCTCCAAAATTCATATATTGAAATCCTACCCGCCAGTATGATGGTATTAGGGGATGTGGCCTATGGTAGGTGATCAGATTATGAAGACTTTGGTCTCACCAATGGGATTAATGCTCTTATAGAAGAGATGCTGAAAAACTGTTGAGGAAAAAATTGAAAGCTGTCCTCCAAAGAAGTGCAGGTTTTAGCAATTGAGAGTGAAAGCACATGAAAGATAAAAAATGGAAAAGGGATGTGAGGGGATGTGGGTGGAGCACTCAAAGCCTCTGTTTCATGATCTTTTGGAAATATGAAGCAAATCTTCTGAGTTCTCAGTAAAAGGAGATGTGAGGAATTTGTGGAGACCCAGACATTTTTTTCTGTTGAGGACATTATTTCTTGTTAAGACTTTTTAAAAATTTTAAATGTGAACAGTTGATGACAGAAGCTCCTAGAAGGACAAAAGTAAGCACTCCATAGCCTTTAAGACCAAGGCTCTGCTATGGCATGCTAACATTTCCACATTGCACTGGTCAAAGCAAGAAAATGCGGTTAAAACCAAAGCAAAACCAAAGGCAGAAGTATATAAGAAATACTGCCCAGCAAGAGGTTACAACAAAGATAGGGATGAACACAAGCTCTGGAGCAGTAAAGAACTGGGACCAACAATTCCATCTATCATAGAGGGGTTGTTGTTTATGGAAATAAGCACATCCTTGGACACAAGTAAGTAATGATGGTCTGATTTAGTGACTGGAATTGCTTGCTTTTTGCTTCCTGATTCATATGAAGCTGGGAGATTTCAAAGATACTCTTTTAATATGCTTACTTGAAATAGTGATTTAGAGTTTCAGATGCTTAAAAAAAACCTCCAACTACAGCTTGAAAATTAGATCTTCCTTCTGTGCCAATTCTCCCTTTCTTAGCCTTTATTAATATGCTTGTTTTGCTTCAGCCCTGAGGTACTGAAGAGTGAGCCGTATGGGGAGAAGGCTGATGTCTGGGCAGCAGGTTGCATCCTATATCAGATGGCAACTCTGAATCCTCCCTTCTACAGCACCAACATGCTGTCTTTGGCTACAAAAGTAAGCAGTGTTGGGTGATGAAAGGGCTTCATGTTGCTGGAAACACCATTCCTTTTCTTCTTAAATATACCTTTGTGATCTTTATATAACGGTCAACTAAAAGCAGGCACTGTTTTGTTAACTTCATGATACAACTTATTTTCCCCTTCCTTCTAAATGTACATGTTATGACTTATTTCCCTTATAATTATCTTCATTTATTTTATAAAATTACAAAAATTAATACATCAAAAAAAGAATTTCTCTTTTTTTTTTTTTTGAGACAGAGTTTCACTTTATTGCCCCCAGTAGAGTGCCTTGACGTCACACAGCTCACAGCAATCTCCAACTCCTGGACTTAGGCAATTCTCTTGCCTCAGCTTCCCAAGCAGCTGGGACTACAGGCGCCCACCACAATGCCCAGCTATTTTTTTGGTGCAGTTCGGCCAGGGCTGGGTTTGAACCCACCACCCTCAGTATATGGGGCCGGCGCCCTACCCGCTGAGCCACAGGTGCCGCCCTTTTTTTGCAGTTTTTGGCTGGGGCTGGGTTTGAACCCACCACCTCCGGTATATTGGGCTGGTGCCCTACTTCTTCGAGCCACAGGTGCTGCCCTTTTGTTTTTTGATTGTTCATTGAAGTTTGGACTACTCATAATCCAGCACCTTATATTATCCCAGACATTATTATATTATGAATCTAAGGTTAACTTTAACTCAACTTGGAGAATACAATTCTGTATTCTGCTCAGGAACTGTTTAATTGGTGTTAATTTTTTATTTGGTGGGCATGTTTTTATTTCTGACTAAAATTTGCTTAGTTAGTAATTCTCATGTTGTGACCAAGTATAACTGCTCAAAGATATCCATTGCCCCTTTATTTCTATGACTCCATTCTCTTTGTTTTGCAGATAGTGGAAGCGGTCTATGAACCAGTGCCAGAAGGCATCTACTCTGAAAAAGTGACAGGCACCATTGGCAGGTAGTTAGTTTCACAACTTCAACAATGTAGGGACAATTGAGAAATATTTCATATCCATGAAAATTCGCTATGTGTGTATAAATATTCACAAGAGGAAGGGTCCTGAAATAATCCAAACGTAGAAAAATGTTTGTGCATCATCAATGGTAGTAACTATTTGGAAGCCACTAAAGTAAGAAGAAATAGTACGTTCATTTGAATTATTGTGCAATCATTAGAAGGATTATTGGAAGGCCTTCTATTGATCTATAACATACACGTGATAGGAAGCTAACTAAGACAAACGGGATGTCAATCTGTCTCTAACTATGACAAAACCCAGACAAGTAAGCACAAAAATGGAAAAAAGGGACAAGAACACATGAAACTAAGAAAAGCCATGTAGATGGTAAAATTGCAGTTACCTTTTCACTTCTGTCTTTAAATGTGCTTTATAATTTTTCAAAGAAAATCAGAATAATGTAGCAGGAATTTAATGAACTATCATGATCTACATATACTTCTAAAGTTCTGGTCAATGCCTCCTGGCTCCACGGTATCACCTGCTCACCTCTCATCCATGCCCTCCTGCTCTGTCCTGTGCCCTCTGCCCCAGCCACATGGACCTCTCACTCATCCTGGCATGCACCCTCCTTTGCCCTTGCAGTCCCCTTTTCCTGGAACCCTTGAACTTCAGATGTACGCACAGCACAGGCCTTCACTTCTCTGTTCTCTGGTGTGATGTCCCCGTATAAAGCAGCCTACTCTGTCGACCTGCCTCAGCGCTTCAACCTCCTCATCTACTTTATCAAGCCCACAGTGCCCATCTCCCTCGACGTATGATATATACATGTACAGACACACTTTTTGTTTATTTCTGGCTTTCCCATCAAAATGTAAACTCAAGAGCAAGGACTTTGTCAGTTTATTTCATAGCCATTTAGTGGCCAGAGCAGGGCCTGGCACAAAGTAGAGCCTTAATAAATGTTGGTTGTTTCAGTAAGTGACTCTTGTTTATCTGGTTAATTAATACTTCTGGACCATTTTAGGTACTTAAGTTGCCCAAGGATTATTTCTCTATTCCATCAAGCTGAGTCAAATCCTTAGTATTTGGGATTGTAGAAACCCTAGCTAAAAATTCCACCCCAGATGGAATTTTTTTTCCATCCTCCTTTCTGGCTCTTTAAAGCTTGTTTTGAAATCTGTCCTAGCACTTATGAAATATTATAGATTTATTATCGTGGCTGTGCCCCTTTCCTGTTGGTTTCTCCTCCCAGCTCATTGTTTGTACTAATAGTTACTCTACACCTGTTTGCAGGATTTTAACTTGAACTTTTCCTTCTTTGGCATAATACTGACCTACAGCCTTAGGAACTTCAGGGTCTGGAGACAGGCTTAGCTGGGGCTGCAGCCTGTAAACTGTGGACTCTGAACAAGTGATCTGACCATTATTTCTGTGTCTCTGTTTCCTTATCTAGTAAAACAGGGATCATTAATGCCATCAATCTCATCAGGCTGATGTGATGATTATACTAAGTACCATTTGCAAATCCCTTAGCATAGGGCTTGGCAAATGGCAAATATTTGAGTAATTTTGGCAATTATCAGTGTTAATATTATGGGAAATGAGTGGAAACCTCTCTCTAAATCATCTGAATTCCACACATACGAGACCATGTCCTGTTGCTAATGTATTCAGACAAATGTATTTAAACTGGTCTCTACTATTTGTTCCTGTTCTCTGTTTTTTATATTTTGGAAAGCACCTTAAAAATTGATCCATGGGCTCAGTGCCTGTGGCTCAACAGGCTAAGGCGCCAGCCACGTACACCTGAGCTGGTGGGTTTGAATCCAGCCCAGGCCCGCCAAACAACAATGACAGCTGCAACCAAAAAAGGGCTGGGCGTTGTGGCAGGCGCCTGTAGTCCCAGCTACTTGGGAGGTGGAGGCAGGAGACTCGCTTGAGCCCAGGAATTGGCGGTTGCTGTGAGCTGTGATGCCACAGCACTCTATCCAGGGTGACAGCTTGAGGCTCTGTCTCAAAAAAAAAAAAAAAATTGATCAATGTCCAGAGATGTCAAGACAAAAAAAAGTACCATTTTTGCTCATTGAATTTTCCCATTTCATAGGTATTTGAGTGTCACAAAGAGCAAGGGAAGGATAGTTCAAAGGAAAAGGTATAGAAACATTGCTCTAATTTTGTGACTATGGGCAAACAGAACCATAAGTCCTCTTTCGATGGGTTGCCTGGCTGTTGGTACCCATTGTTAGCCTCTCGAGGTTAATAAACTAGTGAGGGATCAGAGGGTAACGTTATAGTGTAACAGTTTAGAGCATCATCAGATTCTGGAACTGATTGAATTAAAATCTCTTGTTTTTCACTCAATTTAACATTCCCGAGCCCCAGTGTTCTCATCTGTGATATATGGGTAGTAACAGTAACTGCTTCATGGGTGTGTTCTGAAGCTTAAATAAGATAATGCTTCTAATACACTTAGCATAGTACCCAGCACGTAGTAAGACATCGATAAAATAAGGTATTGTTATTAATAATGATATCTTGTTATTTACAGTAGTCAGTATATAAAGCAAATTATGATATGTGATAAAAAGCAATGAAGGGGACAATGACAGGTTACACAAGGCCCTGGCCTAGCGTGGGGATTTGGGAAAAGTTTCCCTGAAGAAAGGACAGCGTCTGTGAAGGCTTTTCTGAGGAAATGAGCTTGTTAATTTGAGGAACAGAGAGGAAGTGGAGATGAAACATGTTGAGTAAGGGAGAGAAGAGCCAGCAAACAATTCGGAGCTGGGGAGGGTGACATGGACCAGATGGATGAGGTTCTGTCAGCTACATGGAAGGTTCTGAATTTTTATCTCGAGTGCTGAAGAGAGGACTGAGGGTTATTGGCAGCCTGGAGGGGAATGAAAGCGGGAGGGGAGAGCGGTTCCACTTGACACCCTGGGGAATGATGATGACTTGGATGAAGTGGGGGCAGAAAGAAGTTGGATTTTTTTCTATGGTAGGCTGGAATGTGAGTCTGTTCCTTTGGGGGTACAATTGTAAGAGGATTCAAATATACTTCTGTTAACTGGGTAAATGCAATAACATTGGAAATATGAAAAGAATTGCATTTGTTTGGTGGAGCTTCAGATAATAGAGCCAAGACCAAGGGGTAGAAATTCTGAGGAGACCAAGATCAGCTCACCATTAGAAAATGTTTGTCAGAATTAAAGATGCCCATAGTGGATGAGGCTCCTGGGCAGGAGGCAGTGAGGAGGTCATGAGTTCACTCTCACTAGAATGCTTCAGAGGATGATCACCTATTAGGGAGCTTCAGATTAAAGGTTGCTTTTAAATGCAAATAGCAAGATGCCGTAAATTGGCATAACCTACAATTTAATTTTATAACTGACTATAAATTAAGATTGGAGTGTGCGTTCTGCTTCAAATTTATTTTCATTTGAAGTTTTTCAAGGCTCCTCATTGTCTGAGTTTACATTTCACATAAAGTTTCATCTTTGGAAAATTGGACATAAAATCAAAATCAGTCATGAGTTACCTGCAATTCCATATTTAATTTTCTTTGGATTTTTAGTATTAGAAAAAATTAAGTTCTAAAAGATTTAGGGAACAAATTCAGATTTCCTATTTTCTTAGTTTCCTGTTTTCTCTAAGAAATTGATAAAGCCAAAAAGAGTTCTTAATCATCATTTATGACTCAGCAAAACATCAGGCTCAGAAGCAATCCCTGGTAATTTGATAGAGCCTTTGAAATACAAGACAACTACTGATGAGAAGGATTACTGTAATCATTCTTAAACTGTATATTGTTCTAATCGTATATGTCTTCTTTCTTCTCTTTTAGTATCTTCTCATTTTCAGTTTCTGCATCCTTGTCAAGCAGAGCTCACACAGTTTGCATTCTAATGTGCAGCCTCTTTCCTTTTTCCTATTTGTTCACATGGTATTTAAGCACATTTGTTATCAAAACTTTCCTTTCTCAGTAAACATTTAAATGGGGCGAATAACTTAGCAACCCTGAAGAGTTTGGGACATAAAATAAATTTATTTTCTTATTCTGCCCAGTATCAGCATTACTATTTTTACCTACCAGTAGACTGTTAACAGAGTATTGTCTATTTACTTTTTGAAAAGGAAGAACATTTCCTTTTATGCACAGAATATTCCAATTGCCTTATTTTTCTCTCTCTGTGCCTGGTTGCATAAGCTGTCTGGTGCTTTGTTTCAGAGGCAGACATGACCACTAACAAAGTTCTTTTGGGTAGGTGTAAGGACAAATGAGTCTTTATATTTTTCACCTTACTTTTAACTCTTTGTTTCTCAAAACATAAAATGAATACCATAGAATATTCTCTTCCCCTCATTCTTTCTATCCAGTCTCTCAGATTGGAGTGGGGACAAAGTAGGTTGGGTGAGAGGAACATCTCAGATTTTTTCTAGAGCCAGATTTTGTGCCCATTTGATTAGAGAATCATTGCATTGGTAGACAGTCTTCAGCATGTTTTATGACTCTAGTTTAGTTGCTCTTAAGAATTTCTCTGGGCCGGGCCTTGTGGCTCACGCCTGTAATCCTAGCACTTGGGAGGCTGAGGCGGGTAGATTGCCTGAGCTCGCAGGTTTGAGACCAGCCTGAGCCAGAGCAAGACCCTCGTTTCTAAAAATACCTGGGTATTATAGTGGGTGCCAGTAGTCCCAGCTACTTGGGAGGCTGAGGCAAGATAATCACTTAAGCCCAGGAGTTTGAGGTTGCTATGAGCTGTGACGTCACGGTACTCTAACTCTACCAAGGGTGATAAAGTGAGACTCTATCTCAAAACAAAAAAGAAAAAAATAACAATTTCTTTAAAATATCTAAGTAGGGAATTGTTTCAGAGCAATGAAGCTCATCTGGAACTTCTGGTAGGAGAAGTTCCTAATTAGTCCAAAAGTCTGTGACCAAATATTTGGGTTATGAGTAGGTCAATTCTTTAGATGTTTGGCTGAAGTTTTTTTCCCCCCATTTATTCATTGATTTAATTATTTACTGAGTATCTTTGAGGACCCAGATTCCATTTTATCAATACATGCTGGGGACATCAGAGCAAAGGGGACATATGTGCTTCTCCTTAAGAAGTTTCCAATTTAGTGGTGAAACAGACCATTGCAATACAATAATTACAGTAGTTTTAAGGGCCTAAATGCAATGAGAACAGACAAAAGCAGAACAGGAAGTGTGTCTGAGGGCAGTCCAAAATCTTCCTGATGGAGACTGCAAAAAGAGTGGGATTTTCACAAGCATATGGCTTATGGTGGCTGGGAAAGGGCAGATACCATCAGCAAAAATTAGAAACATCAAACAGGTGGAACGAATAAGCAAAGAAATGGGGACAGAGGAGAGCCAAGTGCTATTTGGGGAGGTACAGGTAGGAGCATTGGGTGTGTTGCTGAGGGAGGGGACAGAGTAGACGGGGGTGAAGGCCAGTTTGGGAAAGACTTTGTGTGGCATTCTGGATATTTTAATTTTCTCCTGTTGGGCTGTCAGAAGCTACTGAGGATTTTTAAGTAGGGAATAATGCAGCAAGTGTTAGGAATATTCTGGTGGCAGTTTACAGTACAGATCAGAGGGGGGCAAGAAATGAGCATGACGTTTAGGAGACACTTTCAGTAGTACAAAAAAGTGACAGTGGAGCAGAACTATAGCTGTAGGATTAAAGGGGAAAGGTATGGCTTCAAGAAATATTTAGACATTAGGCACCACAGGACTTGGTGTTAATGTGGGAGGGGGTGGAGGAGAAGTAAAGTGAGGATTTTTCTTCCAATTTTTTGAACTTTTGCAATGCAGAAATTATCTTATTTAATCACCATATCAGTTTGATGAGGTAGATACTATGATTATCCCATTTAACAGGTGGGCTCTCTGAGACTTAGAAGCTATGAGACTCGCCCAAGATGAGAGCTTGTAACAAGTAAACTGGGATTTGAGGCCCAGCAGTCTGACCCACAGCCCGCATGCCTGGTTATGATGCTGAAGTGTGTCTTCCTCATGGTATCTTTTCCAGTGATGGCAAATCACAGGACCAGGAGTCACCTGGAGTGAGAAGATGACCAAATGGCAGGAGAAGAGGTTATTCTAGTTCCCTTTTGCCATAATATATAACTATACAATTTATAAAAGTAGCTTACACTGGTCTTTTGATTTCAAAAAAAGCTCAACTGATAATTCAGCTACTAATATTACCTTGATTCAGCTTAAACATCTCAGTCTAAGAATTTAGAATATCTGTTCAAATGAAAGGCTTAGATTCTAGGGGGCTTTTTTGTTTGTTTAGTTGGTTTTTTTTTCATAATCAACTCTAGGTCAACCAAATATTTTTAGCAGGTTTAACTGATTTTGCTAATTAAGTAAAGGTAGCTTAAGAACTTGATTCAATTGGAAAGTGAAAATTCACCAACTTCTTTTGTGATTATGAGCAAAAATAATAAACTGGAATAGAAGTATCTTGTTGCCACACATGTTCTTATGACTAGTGCAGGGCCCTTGTGCTCATACGGTCCTGTGCTTGGGGTTTAAGGCTCTTCATTTCCAAGTACAAATCCAAATGTAAAATTATTAAGAATGTCGATTGGAGGTGGGGATGAGACCCCACTGAGTCACCCACTGAATGCATTCTGTTGCTGTTAGCCCACTTAAGGATGGCCTCTTCTTTGCTCTTCGATTGACATGCTTAATAATTTTATTTTTGGATTTGTGCTTGGAAATGAAGTCTAATGAGACAAGAATCATGTTCGAGGGGATTGGAACCTCAGCCCCTGCATCATCCCTGCAGCTCCCCACCTCCGTGGCATGGGTTTTCAGCCATTGACTTCCTGGTGCCTTGAATTCACACCTTGCTCCACCTCCAATACCCTGCCGATGCCTTGCACCTGGCGCTGCAATTGGGTGGTGTCAGAAAAGAAGGCTCTATCTGACTCTCCTCCCTTGGGAGTGGAGCAGCTGCTCTACTGTATCTTTGGGTGGAGCAAAGAAGAGGCCATCCTTAGTTGGGCTAACAGCAACAGAAAGCATTTGGTGTGTGACTCAGTGGGGTCTCACCCCCACTTCCAATCAGGTATATCTTGTCAGCATGGGGGATGTAATCTCGTCTGTCATCAGTTGGGACACTGTCCTGTGGTAAGGGAAGATTGACTTCCCCACTCCCTACCAGAGCCCCCCCATTTTCATTTTGCACTAGGCACCCCACAAATTATATATCTGCCTTGTCTCCACAATCTCCCGCCTTACTCTGTATATAAAAAATGCATACAGTGAACTTTGTGTATATGAATTTAACAGATGTATACATAGCTGTCATATCTAAAGTACAAGCCCACTGCCTTAGAACCTAAAAGATAAAGTGATGACTTAAAACCTAAGTAAAACACTTATGTATTTTAGTCATGGTTAATAACTTAAAAAGAAAACATAATTAGTAAATTATTATTTAGAGTCTTATTTTGATTTCTATTATGAAAAATAATTGTGTGCTAAAATGCTTAAACCTTGCCCAGAGACATCAGTATAGGTGAAAATTGTATTAACTATGAGTTGTTAAATCAACCTATCATCTTGCTCATTGGTTCCATGGGCACATAGAGTAGCCTTCTATTAGTGTTTTGCTGTGACAAGAACAATGCTTCCTTTAGTATGCTGATTAATATTTTCTACCTCTAAAATCACAGAAAATGCTGGCATACAATGTGTCAAATTAGCAGCATTAAAAAAAACATTAACACTGTTAAAGTAAAAATGGAAGCCACAGTTTAGATATATTCCAAGGGCAACTGCCTGTAATCACATAATCAAAACTTAAGTCATCCAATTTACAATGATAATGTATCCATAAAAATTAAAAAAACTTGGGGCAGCACCTGTGGCTCAGTGAGTAGGGCACTGGCCCCGTATACCAGGGTGGCAGGTTCAAATCCGCCCCGGCCAAACTGGAACAAAAAAATAGCTTGGTGTTGTAGGGGGCACCTGTAGTCCCAGCTACTAGGGAGGCTGAGGTAAGAGAATCGCTTAAGCCCAGGAGTTGGAGGTTGCTGTGAGCTGTGATGCCACAGCACTCTACCGAGGACAACAAAGTGAGACTCTGTCTCAAAAAAATAAAATTAAAAAAACTTATTCTAACTTCCTTGAAATTCTATCTCATCATAAATGAAACACAAAATGTAAGCTTTGCATCCTTCTTATCATGATTCAGTGACATTAAACCGATCAGTTATGGACAAATTAGCTTACTCTGTTTGCCTTAAAAAGAATGGAAATGCATAAAAGCCAATCATAAACTAGATAAAATACTTCTTCTTTTATGTTTTATAAACTGCTGTAACTGTTGTGAAGTGAGCTTTTCCTCATTTTCAATTCAAAGTCCCCTGGTTTATGAAGTGATCTTTTGTGTGTACAGTAAGCTTCGACAATTTTAAAATTTGATCTGAGTTTTTGACATTATAAACATCTTAAATCTCTAAGTAACTGGGTTGTATTCTACATTTATGATTTCACGCTGTATAAGATTCTCAGTAATCAAGAGCTGCTAGTATATTGCCAATATACAGCTGGAAAAGAACAAAAGATTGTGACTCCCTGAAACTATCCAACTTTTTGGTGCATCAAAGGTGGTCATCAAGGCCTACATTATTGGAATCTGTCTTGAGTTTCACTGATCAATAAGCTAGCAGTGATTTCAGAAGGGGGCCAACCCACACAGAAGAAGATGACTCCATCTGCCTATCCTGAGACTTGAGGAGCAGTTTCCAGCTCAGCCTGTTATGCATGCTTTCCTGCCCAGGTGCAGAGAGAACAGCGCTGCCTCCCTGTCCTTCCCTGACTTTCCATATCCTTTTAGAGAAGTCTTGGACCCAAAGCTCCACTTTAAATCCATCTTATCCCAGGTTCTCTTGGGGACAAAACCATATACACAGTGGAGTTTAACCTTTACCCTTTACTCCTTCTGATGGGCTTGTAACATTGCCAGAGTATGTATATTATGTTTAGCTTTGCTTTTCTTAGGTGCCTCACTCCTGATGCAGAAGCCCGTCCAGATATTGTAGAAGTCAGTTCCATGATATCAGATATTATGATGAAATATTTAGATGACTTATCTACATCCCAACTCGCCTTGGAGAAGAAGCTGGAACGGGAACGGAGGCGCACACAAAGGTATTTCATGGAAGCCAACCGGAACGCTGTCACATGTCACCATGAGCTGGCTCTGCTATCTCACGTAAGTACAAATCTTTTAATCTCTTCGTAATGCACACTAATAGTCTGTCTGATACTGTTCATGCTTGTTTTAAGGAAAATTCAACTCTAGTTAGAAAAACATTTATTACATGCAATATCTCAATGTTATATACTTACATATTTACATCTGTTTCTTGTATTTTTTTTTTTTTAAGAGACAGAGTCTCACTTTGTTGCCCTTGGTAGAGTTCTGTGGCGTCACAGATCAAAGCAGCCTCCAGCTCTTGGGCTTAGGTGATTCTCTTATCTCAGCCTCCCGAGTAGCTGGGACTACAGCGCCCACCACAATACCTGGCTATTGTTTCTGTATCTTATAAAGAAAATTGATACAATAAACTGACCTTCTAAAATACTAATCCATAATTTGTTGTACATTGAAAAACCAGAGGTATCAAAAAGTTCTCTTAACAGTTCTTTAAATTATATTCTTTATATAATTAGCAGTGAATGCTTATATTTAATTTCTTCAACAATCTGATTGTACCTTTTGGGAATATGGATGAAAATGTGAGTTAATTCAGAGAAGGAAATAACATTTGACCTAAAAATTTCTCTTATTGGTCTGTATATTACTTTCATTGGTAATAATTTTGCCATGCTTCAAATCACAATATGTCTTTTTATTTTTCTTGCCAATAACCTTTGGATTGTTTTGATATTTAAGTATCTTTCTGAACATCTCTTGGAAAAAGAATGCCAAAGCTACAAATTTCCACATGTGCAAGTGATGGTGCCAGTGATGCTCTTGTTGCTATTAGTTTTCCTTCTTTGGTGTCTTTGTCATACTAATTATCCATGATCCATTATTTGCTCATGCTCTGGGCCACCAGCCAGCAGGAATCCATCCGAGCAGGGGAGAGCAGGGGACTTTCAATCCAGTGAATGTTCTTTTGTCCTGGTGATGGGGCCCAAGGCGATAAGATCATAAAGCTCTTTCTTGGTTATTAAATTCCTTCCTGGAATCTTAAGGACCTGCTCTATTTCAGCTGGGGAAGTTACATAAGAAGTTGGTTTCAAAAAGGCAGCAGTTGAAAAACAGCATTTCCAGTGAACTTTCTAAAAGAAGGAAAACACAAGTGTTTAGTGGTTTTGTCTTAAGGTACTGGGAATCCAGAAGTTGAAGACACAATTTAGTTTTCTTTGGGGAGAAATCTCTTTCATCTTCGTCGCCTTAAATGCCGAGCCAAGCTGTGCTTTTTTACAGAACAATCCATGATGATTATTTAAGTAAGAGGTTTATGTTTAGGAGCATATAACTTGGAGCTATAGCTCCTATTGAACCCAGTTAAATCTCATACATGGGAGTTAGAGCTCACTTTGCTTGTTTTTTTACTACCTGACTTCATAATAATTAGGCAACCATGAGAAACACACGGTTCTGTCTCAGCATGTCATGTTGCTTTCCAAATATGGTGTTCCTAGGAGACTGAATGTAAGAGATGTAGTTCTTTATATATCTTAGGTATTCTGGGCCTTCTTTTAAGTTCTGCACTGAAAAGCTAGTTATCTACTTTCCAGCTATATATAAAAGAGTCATTTTAGATTAGATTCGTGTGGCTGATGTGGGGCCGGTGGTATTAGTTTGCAATCTAACAGCAGGAATCCTCTTATCTTCAGCAAAACACCTTGAGAAGGACCATTTTATTTATTTATTTTTATTGCTCAGCTTAAAAAATTATTTGTTATGAAAAATTTCAAGTATCAATGTCTTTATATAGTGATTAAGAAAATGCCATGAAGGCTATCTCTCACAGTACGATCAAAATGTTTCTGATTGTATATGAAGCACATTCTGCCCTATGATTGCACCAATGTATACAATTATGATTTAATAAAATTATTAAAA
>CAUYRH010159460.1:0-10563 GCA_963574655.1 Perodicticus potto | reverse complement strand
CTCCACCTACTCTCCCTGACCCTGTGTCCAGTCTCCACCCACTCTCCCTGACCCTGTGTCCAGTGTCTACCCAGTCTCCCTGACCCTGTGTCCAGTGTCTACCCAGTCTCCCTGACCCTGTGTCCAGTGTCTACCCAGTCTCCCTGACCCTGTGTCCAGTCTCCACCCACTCTCCCTGACCCTGTGTCCAGTCTCCACCTCTCCCTGACCCTGTGGCCCGTCTCCACCCACTCTCCCTGACCCTGTGTCCAGTGTCTACCCAGTCTCCCTGACCCTGTGTCCAGTCTCCACCTACTCTCCCTGACCCTGTGTCCAGTCTCCACCTACTCTCCCTGACCCTGTGTCCAGTCTCCACTCACTCTTATGCTCAGTTTCCCGGGGGTCAGTCTCATTTCACCTCATGGCTTTGTTCAGGGAAGTCTTACTCCCAGGGGAGCCTTCATGCCACTCTCTCCCTCTGTCTGTGCAATTGAAAAGTGTCCACTCATGGTTTAAGACTCACTCCAAGTGTCATCTAACTAAAGCATCAGTGAGAAGCATCTAACAACCTGGTGTTCTTGTTAATCTGTCTGTTTCTCACCTGTTATTAACATAAACCCTGGGATGGCAGGAACCAACTCCACCCCTCTCTTTGTCCCTAACCAACAGAGTGCGGCCTGTAGCAGACACTCAGTGGTGCTTTTGGAATTAGTGGGCGAAGTCCGCTGCTCAGAATGAGGCCCCGCCTTCCCCTCACTTCCCTGTGCTTCCTGTGGCACCTGCATGATGCTGACAAATGCTTACTAAAGTTAATGCTAGGAAATGACAAATTAGCATTGTAATGTCAAGAGCACATTTTGAACTCTTCAGTAAAAAGGCACCATAACAGCATCCAAGTAGCTGTAAGAAACAGAAAGGATAAAAATCTGTTTGGATGACATCTCTTTTTGAAAATACAAAAACAATTCTGTTGTGTTTTGATTCATAATTACACTTGAGGATTTATGGTGTAACGGAGCTGCGTTTGGGGGATTCTGATGATCATAACAACACTGCTCGATAAGCGAGGCGGGAGACCGATGCTTGAGGCTTTTCAGGGAAGAGCTGTGTTATCTTCATCGGGAAGCAATTCTCCATGCTGTCAAGGGAAGTGCCTGAGAAAATGGAGAACTAGTCAAAGAACAGTCTCTGATTCCACTGATTTTTCTCAGTTTTTTTTTTTTTTTTTTGGTTTCCTGTGTCATTGGTGTTCTCTTTTATCTTAATCACTTTCTTTCTTCTACTCACCTTGGGTGTTACTTAATCTTCACTTTGCTCTTTCCCAATAGTATAGGCCTTTAGATATTCATACATTATGCTCGTTTCTTGCTCTTTTCAGGCCTTTAGAAGTTTATACATCATGGGGAGAGTCTCCTGTAGAATCACCAACGTGTGTATTTCTGTGGGCTCTGACTTCTCCCCAAGAGCCCTTCAAAGTTAAAGGCTAAATCTGGAAAAGCCCAGGAGATACTTGGGGCACAGCCTCCATTCTCCGCTTCATTCTCTGCCTTCTTCAGTTTTTCCTCCAATTTTGTCCTGCTAATTTCTTACTATTCTGTTTCTCTTTTCTTGTTTTTAGGATGATTTATTTGATAAGTTAGCCACCGGTTTTGTAGTTTTTGCTGGGCGGATTTGTCTGTGAAAGCCAGCTGCCTCCTGCTGCCAGAAATTGGAGTCCCTAGAAGTGTTTTCATTTTGGAGAGCCGCTGTCCCAAAGGCGTCTGTGGCCCCTGGGCACGTATGTCAATTGAGCTTCTGAAATGTGAATAGTCTTTTCTGAAAGACCATATATCTTCCTCTTACAGCACATATATATCTAGCATATATATATATGCTAGACTTAGAATATTTATTATGGGAAAATTGTGAAATATCTCATTTACAATTTTTATGTTGATTGCATGTTGATGTAAAATCTTGGCTATGTTGGGGTTAAATAAAAGAAATTATTAGAAGTTAAAAAAAAAAGAATACAGGAAACGTCAAGTGTTCTTAGAGTGTTTCTAAACCTAAAGTGTTTCTGAAATTCTCCCTGTCACAGGGCAGAGACAGCAGCAGAGCACAGCTCGCCCTCCTGGGCAGGGCCCGTCCTCCTTCACACGCGCCCACGGCCTGCGTCAGCCCTGCGGACCGAGGGGATATTTAACAGATCTACTTTAAGGAATTGGCACATGCGCCTCTGGGGTCTGGCAAGTCCAAAATTTGCAGGGCCAAGCCAGCAGGAGAAATTCAGGCTGAAGTTAATATTGCAGTGTCGGGTTGAAATTAGCAGGCCAATAAATATAACCAACACAAACATAAGATTAGGAAAAAAATGAAGCAGAAAACTGCACTTTGATTGACAGGATGCATTCTCACATGTACTCACGGAGGGTGATGTTAAAGGTAACTGGTTGTGCATGTGAACCACATCCCTAGAACACTTTCCAAGTGACGCAGATCAGAGTTTGATCAAATCTGCGGTCCTATAGTCCTGCCAGTCGGCTCTGGGTCTTTGCCTCGCAGCACCTGCCTTCTCCCACCTCACACTTCTTTCTGAGCCTTCTCTGCTCACACCAGGTGCTAGTCTTGCTCCGAGAGTCCTGCACGCCCTGCCCTTGGGGACCTTCCTGGTTCCTCTGCCCTGCTCTGGGCTGTGTCTCTCTCATCCGGTGTCAGATGCCTATTTTTCCCTTGGATCTTGGGTAAATGCCATGTCCTTCCCCAACCTGGGCTGCTTCTTATTTAAACACCGATCTCTCGCCCTTTCTCCCTCTCTCTCCTCCCTCTCTTTTCTCTTCTTTCTCTCCCTCTTTCTCCTCCCTCACTCCTCTCTCCTCTCTTCTTTCTCTCCTCCCTCTCCTCTCTTCTTTCTCTCCTCTCTCTCTCCTCTCTCTCCTCTCTCCTCTCTTCTTTCTCTCCTTTCTCTCCTCTCTCTCCTCTCTTCTTTCTCTCCTCTCTCTCTCCTCTCTCTCCTCTCTCCTTTCTTCTTTCTCTCCTCTCTCTCTCCTCTCTCTCCTCTCTTCTTTCTCTTCTTTCTCTCCTTTCTCTCCGCTCTCTCCTCTCTCTTCTCTCTCTCTCCTTTCTCTGCTCTGTCTCCCCCAATACATGCCCTCACCATTCAGCCCCCACCCTTTGCATCTTAAGTATATTCATGGCAACTGTCCCCTCTCCTCTGTGGACCAAGAGGGTCATTATTTTTTGTTTTGTTTTGTTTTAATTTCTTTGCTCCCTGTAGAGTGGTGAGCTCCCACTACACACTAATCTTTACCCTTGCTCTGTGCTGCTCTGTGCTGCCCACCAGGAATGTCAAGTTCAACTGGTCCAGCTTCCAGGTCGGTCAGACTCCCTGGGAAGGCAAATCAGTTGGGAAGGCAAATCAGTAAACGTAGGTGTCTGCGGTATTTGTCAGACTGAGCTTCTGTTGCAGAAGGGCAGACACCTTCTCCTCAGCACGCTTCTTCCCAACACTCTGACCGGCAGGTGTCAGCTGGAGCAGACGGTGGCCGGTAGGGGGTGGGAGCTTGGAGAAGCCTTCTGAGGAGCAGAAGGTGTGGTGTGATCTGAGGGGCACCAGGAGGCGACTGATCCAAAAATCTCTCTATTGTTAAGGTGCCTGACCTGTCAGCTGTGGCGATTTGCTCATCTGGGTGCAGAATTACCTAGTCTCCCAGGCCACCTGGCGCAAATCAATAAACGCCTAGGCTGACAACGTGCTCAAATTCCTTCCCTCCTTTCCTCACCTCTGCCCTTTTGTCCCCCCTTAAGATGTGGTCAGATGGCCGTCCCTGAGAAACTCACACCAGCCACAGGCATTTGAGGCGCCTCTGCGGGGTCTCTATAGCACCCTGTGTCTGTGTCATGGTGTATTTTTCACCGTCTGTGTCTATCTGGTTAAAACTTGCCTTATTTCACACTAGACTAAAATCTTAAAGAAAAACAGTGTTTCCATCTCTGCAACTCCAGAATTGAGCTCAGGGCAAACCAGTGGGTGCTTCCTGGAAGGCCCCCAGGCTCCCTGAGAGGGACACCTATCAGCTGCCCTTCCTCCGGAACGAACCCAGAGCATGTCTGGGGACAGGCTTGATGACAAAGAGTTGAAGGGTGAGAGACGAGAGATGAGGGGAAGGGACCGCAGGAACACCGCTGCTGTGCCCGGGACCATCCTCCATCCCACCGCCCTCATTTTGGTTTCATTCATGAATAAAGGGCATTCGAATGAAACACGCTCTTTTGTTTTGGAATACACAATCTGAAGTACCATCTGCCGGCAGGAGTTTTTCTGGAAGCATTTTGTCAAGTGGAAAGGTGGCCACACATGCTCCATTTACAGACCAGAAATCTTCTCCGTCAGTAGGAAGCACAAACTGCTTCTCACGCCGTCTCCCCCTCCTGCAATCCTCCATCTTGCTTAAAGAATAAACTGGTAAGACAGCCGAGGGTGTTCGCAGGGAGCCCAGGTCTGCACACGTGTCCTGGGCTAACAGGCTGCAGCCCAGAGATGCACCCGGATTGTAGCTGAACTCAGGACAGAAGCCATGGTGCCTTCCGAGTCCTGTCCCCAACCCTCCCCACTGGGGGCCACGGCACCCTCCAAGTCCTGTCCCCGACCCTCCCCACTGGAGGCCACGGTGCCTTCCGAGTCCTGTCCCCATCCCTCCCCACTGGAGGCCACGGTGCCTTCCGAGTCCTGTCCCCATCCCTCCCCACTGGAGGCCACGGTGCCTTCCGAGTCCCGTCCCCGACCCTCCCCACTGGAGGCCACAGTGCCTTCCGAGTCCCGTCCCCGACCCTCCCCACTGGGGGCCACGGTGCCTTCCGAGTCCCGTCCCCGACCCTCCCCACTGGAGGCCACGGTGCCTTCCGAGTCCCGTCCCCGACCCTCCCCACTGGAGGCCACGGCACCCTCCAAGTCCTGTCCCCGACCCTCCCCACTGGGGGCCACGGTGCCTTCCGAGTCCTGTCCCCGACCCTCACCACTGGAGGCCATGGCACCCTCCAAGTCCTGTCCCTGTCCCTCCCCACTGGAGGCCATGGCGCCTTCTGAGTCCTGTCCCCGTCCCTCCCCACTGGAGGCCACGGCACCCTCCGAGTCCTGTCCCTGTCCCTCCCCACTGGCTAGATGAGTTCCCTTCCTCACGAGTCTCTCCGTCCCTCCCCAGAGTGCCTCCACTTTCCTTTTGACCCCCCTCCCCAGCCTGTCACTATGTCCCCTGAGGTCTTCTGCTTACCCATAATTTCTGCCTTCTCCACTCCGGCTAACCTAGACCCCTGCTACTTCATGGCCTTTCAGATTCAAACATATATGCCAAAGATGTCTGGTTTGGAATCCCAGATTCACCCTCTAGCTCTGTGACCTTGGACAGAGGACTTCACCTCTTAGAACCTTGGTTCCATTACATTTAACATGGAGGTGATGGTCACAAAATCAAAAGTTTATGGTGCGCCTTAAACAAGAAACTATATAAAGCCCTTGGCAGCCATCCCCGCCAGAGCAGGATTTGTTATGCAAAGTGGGTGCTCATCAGTGGGCTCTGGCTTTCATCTGAGTGCTCTTGGCTGCTAAAAAAGAAAAGAAAAAAAGTGACTCGGCGCCTGTGGCTCAACGAGCTAAGGCGCCAGCCATGTACACTTGAGCTGGCAGGTTCGAATCCAGCCCAGGCCCACCAAACAACAATGACGGCTGCAACCAAAAAATGGCCGGGCATTATGGCAGGCGCCTGTAGTCCCAGCTACTTGGGAGGTGGAGGCAGGAGAATTGCTTGAGCTCAGGAATTGGAGGTTGCTGTGAGCTGTGATGCCACAGCACTTTATCCAGAGTGACAGCTTGAGGCTCTGTCTCAAAAAAAAAAAAAAAGAAAAAGAAAAAAAGTGCCTCATTTGGAGTTGACATGAGCATTATGGAGCCTCCAAATGTCCAGTGAAGTGGCCAGTGCCGAGGTGCCTTGAGGCTCCAGAGATTTCTGCTTCCTGGCTTCATCCTGAGTTAGGAACTGATGGCAGAGACTTGCTCTGTGATATCCTGGGGCTCTTTGGAGGTGAGGGTCGTGGGCTTGCCTTCTTTGCTTTGGGCCATTCTGGTGACTTTAATACCATACATGCATAAAGTCTGTGAGTTTGTGGCTTCCAGAGCAGGGAAAGGGTCTGCCCCAGATTCCCTTGGCGCTGTCTTCTGGGGCCAGCACCTGATGGAACCAGTGGTCTCGGTTAGAGGGTGCTGGTGTCCTGGAGAAACCAACCAGCTTCCCTCCACTCCGGAGGATCCACTGCAGGTCCCAGTGTGATACCCAGCCTGTCCAGACTATGTCAAGTCAGAAGTGTTTCAGATTTCAGGTTTGTTTTGCTTTTTTAATATTGTGTGCATTTACCAGTTTGGGGTCCCAAATCCAAAAATGTGAAATCCAAAATGCTCAGATGAAATCTCACTGGAGCTTCTCCTTAGAGTGTGATGCTGGCACACAAAACATTTCAGATTTTGGAGCATTTTGCATTTCAGATTTTCAGATTTGGGGTTTTGGACCCCAGCCAGCGCTGGCCTCTGGTCATGGAGTGTGAAGGAGATGGTGCTGGACCTCAAATAAGCTGAGGAATAAGGCCGAGGTTTTCAGTCGTGATGCTGCGGACCCATGACATGAGTTACCAGGTGTGCTTTTGTCTGTGAGACACAGAAGATCCCAGTCAACGTCAGTCCCTGGAGGGCAGTTGGTCCTGCTGTGGTCACAGAAAGGGCCCCGACCTGCTTGTAGTTCAGTTTCTCAATTTCCTGAATCGAGGTGATAACGCTGCCATCCTTCCAGGGTGGTCACGGGTCCCACCGAGCACCAGCCTTAGACCCCCAGAGCATGTCCTCAGATTCTTTCCCTGCTTCCTGCTAGTGTGGGACGACTTTCCGTTCTCCCAGACTCTCATCTGCAGAATGGAATTACCACATTTCTCAAATGTGCTGTCAGTGGCAGACAAGATTTCCTGGTGGGTAAGACGGCGTCTGACGTGCTGGTGTTTGCTGAGGCTGAGTCAGGATATCAGTGACTTTATCTGTAATATGAAGATCAGGACACTTTTCCCAGAAGATCTTGATGGGGATGAAATTCGTTGTTATACTGAGAGCTCCTGAGAAGCTATGCATTAATATTAAGAGTAATTGTTAGTACTATTAATCCCTTATTATGATTATTTGTAAAATGATTATAAACATTACATTAATCATTGTTGCTCATCATTTCTAAGTAAAATAGTGACATAATAGATTCAGATTTTTTTTATCAAACAAATACTCATGTAAGGGGATTGCTTAGAGACAAAGTTGCAAACTCTTCAGTCCATCAGATTTGTTCAGAGACATCTAGACCCTAGCAGACGGTTGTGAGGACTGCAGCTCTCCCTGTGAGTGAAATAGAAAGTATTTTAACCAATTCAGTCATGTTTTAGCATGTCAGGTACAGTTGTTCTGGGTGCAGTCATTTTTAAAATGTCATTCAGAACTGCAGAAGACCTTCCCTCGGTGCAGGTGGGCCACTCGTCACTGGGGGAGGCTCAGGTGGGGTAGACCTGGTGTCTCTGCCGCTCTTGGCTGCTGGTGGGCTACCCCGCTGCCTGGAGCACTCAGATGATGCTCATTCCTGTGGTTATTCCTCTTAGGAAGCTTTAAGTACAAGCTTTATTTGTTTTTCTGTAAATGTACAAGTCCCTGCTATGATTTTTCCCCATTTATTTCCTGATGGTGCCCAGACCTCTCCATGGGGCACCAGATTTGTCTTGTCGGCAAGACAGGCTTGGTCAAAAAGAGCCACTTGGGGACTTAACCCCTGAGTAATCTGCTTCTTATGTGTGATCTTTTTCTTTACCCCATGGAATTTCTACTACCCATGGTTCAGCTCTTGTGAAAGACCAGGCTCTCATTATAGGGAGTGGGACGTACTGCCTGTGAAATTCAGGGTCAGGGGTTTAGTTCACAGCCATGACTCAGGATCTGCTGGGTGAGCGGCCTGGAGCCGCACCTGTCAGACTCAGCTTCTTAACTCACACTGGAAAGCCTGCACCCCATGACACCCAACCTGCACCCCACGACATCTAACCAACCATGTCCTCAGACAACTCATGCGTCCTTCTCAGGCTCACTCACTGTTGTAAAATGAGAATAAAAATTATTCTGATTTCAGGAGTTCGTTGGGAAGATTAAATAGTTTAAAAGTGTGTTTCCTGAAATACGAGGGTGCCAGAAAATGTATATGTATTTTAAGAAAGAAAGGAAAAAACTGTACTGAACTTGTAATATCAATATACTACAAGAGATACTACTGTATCTCTTGTAAATGCAGAGTCAAATATGAATTGAACATTGCAATTTTAGCGTAGTTTTTGTTCCTTTTGCAAAATATGTATTTTTTTTGGCACCTTTTATATATACTGAAGTCCTATTTGATTTTTGCAATTACAAGAAGAGCTCTGATGTGCCTCTTGTTCATCTTCCGTAGTGGTATATATCGAGTATTACAGTTTTAAGACTTTTTTTCCTTTCTTAAAATATGTGTACATTTTTCAACATCCTCTGTATACAATAGCTACAGCTTTTATTACTACAATCACGTCAGTATTAACATTGTAACATTGGATAAGAGACGCAGATCATAGCTCATTATTTTTTTTAACACTGTTATCTGAAGGTCAGTGGATTTTCCCAGGAAACTCAAAGAAAGACATTTTTCCTCCTTCAGTGTTCGTGTTTGAGCTGAATAAATTTCACTGTGAAAGAACTTAACTTTGCAGATAATGTAATTTTTTGTAGAGACAGTTCTAAGAAATAACACACACACACGCACACACAGAAAGAGAGACACTAAAAATCTAACAACTAAGTTTAGCAAGGTTGACCAATGTAAGGTTGATACACAAAAGTTAGTTGTGAATGAAATTAAGAAAGTGATTCCACTTGCAAAAAGCATCAAGAAGAATAAAATACTTTGAAACAAATGCACCAAGATGGTACAAGATTTGCACACCGAGAACTACGAAACTTTGTCAAAGGAATTCAAAGAAGACATCGATAAAAGGAAAGAGATGCTTGTTGGGGGTTGTAAAAGTAGATTTCAAGATGGCATCACTGCCTATGTTTATTTACAGATCCAGCATAATCCTTATCAAAACCCCAGTTGCCTTTTTGGAGAAATTGACCAAATTGACCGAAACTTCATGTGGAAATGCAAAGGGCCTATGAAGGTCTATGGGTAGAAAAAGATCTTGAAAAAAAGTTGGAGAAGTCGAAGTTTTCAATTTAAAAATTTACTGGACAGCATAGTGCTGACATGAGGTAGGCAAACAGATGAACAGAATCGAGTCCAAATACGGATGACCAAGGTGCCAACACAGTTCAAAGTGGAAAAAAAATAGTTATTTCAACAGATAATGCTGATAAAACTGACGTCCACATGCAAAAATAATTGGACTGCTAATTCACAACATAAACAAAAATTAACTCAATATTAATCACAGACCTAAAAGTAAGAGCTAAAACTATAGAGATTTTTTTTCTTTTTCTTTCTTTTTTTTTTTTTTGAGACAAAGTCTCACTTTGTCGCCCTTGGTACAGTGCCGCGTCATCACAGCTCACAGCAACCTCCAACTTCTGGGCTTAGGCAATTCTCTTGCCTCAGCCTCCCGAGTAGCCGAGACACCTGCCACAACACCCGGCTATTTTTTTGTTGCAATTTGGCCGGGGCTGGGTTCAAACCCTCCACCCTCGGTATATGGAGCTGGCACCTTACCGACTGAGCCACAGGCGCTGTCCAAATATAAAGATTTTATAAGAAAACTTACAAGTTAATACTTGTGACCTTGGATTAGTTGGTGATTTCCTAGCTATGACTCTGAACATAAATGATAAATAATAAACAGATGAGCTATAATCCACTAAAATTAAAAGTTCTGTGCTTACAAGAAGACCATTAAAAGAGTGAAAAGATAGCCCATTGCATGGGACAAAGTCCTTGTCATCATATAATCTGATAAAGGGCTTGTTTCCACACTATACAAAGAACTTTTGCAACTTAACAATAAAAACCAAATAACCCAATTCACAAATGGGCAAAAGATTTGAATAGACATTAAACCAGAGAAGATATACAAATAGCTTATAACTATATAACAATATCCTCAACATCATTGGTTATCAAGGAAACCCCAGGGACATACTGATTCGTGACTTATGGCGATAAAGATGCACAAAAATGCCGTGGAGAATGTGAGGAAACTGGACTCTGTGGGTCCTGAGACCATGGAGAACGTGAGGACAATGGACTCTGGTGGGTCCTGAGACTGTGGAGAACATGAGGAAACCGGACCCTGTGGGTTCTGAGACCATGGAGAACATGAGGACAATGGACTCTGGTGGGTCCTGAGACTGTGGAGAACGTGAGGAAACCGGACTCTGTGGGTCCTGAGACCATGGAGAACGTGAGGACAATGGACTCTGGTGGGTCCTGAGACCGTGGAGAACGTGAGGACAATGGACTCTGGTGGGTCCTGAGACCGTGGAGAACGTGAGTAAACCGGACTCTGTGGGTCCTGAGA
>CAUYRH010159459.1:0-18135 GCA_963574655.1 Perodicticus potto | reverse complement strand
CTATTAAAAAGTAAAATTAGGCTCAGCACCTGTGGCTCAGCTGGCTAAGGCGCCAGCCACGTACACCTGAGCTGGCGGGTTCGAATCCAGCCCGGGCCTGCCAAACAACAATGACGGCTGCAACCAAAAAATGGCCGGGCGGCTATAGTCCCAGCTACTTGGGAGGTGGAGGCAGGAGACTCGCTTGAGCCCAGGAATTAGAGGTTGCTATGAGCTGTGATGCCACAGCACTCTATCCAGGGTGACAGCTTGAGGCTCTGTCTCAAAAACAAAAACAAAAACAACAACAACAAAAAACCACTTTGGGATACCATCTAACTCCAGTAAGATTAGCCCACATCACAAAATCCCCAAACTACACATGTTGCTGTGGATATGGAGAGAAGGAAACGCTTCTACACTGCTGGTGGGAATGCAAGCTAATACTGTCTTTTTGGAAAGAAGTTTGGAGAATACTCAAGGAAGTAAAAGTAGATCTACCGTTCGATCCTGCAATTCTTCTACTAGGTATATACCCAGATGAACAAAAATCATTAACAACAAAGACTTGCACCAGAATGTTTATTATAGACCAATTCATAATAGCCAAGACATGTAAACAGCCCAAGTACCCATCGACCCATGAATGGGTTAGCAAACTGTGGTGTATGTACACCATGGAATACTATGCAACCAGAAAAAAAGATGGAGACTTTACATCTTTTATGTTTATCTGGATGAAGCTGGAACATATTCTTCTTAGTAAAATATCTCAAGAATGGAAAAAAAAGTATCTAATATACTCAATACTACTATGAAATCAATATATAATCGCCTACACATTAATACGAAGGGGGAAATGTAACTATAGTCCACAAAGTAGATAGGCAGAGGAGACGGGGGTGGGGGGCAGGAGGGAGGCAGGCAGAAGGAGGATATTTGGGGGGACCCCACCTAATGTGCATGATGCAATGGTACATTTCAAAACTACCAAGAAAAGAGTATAATTGTGATGGATATGTTAATCAGTTCCATGTAAGCATTTCACGTTGTGTATCAAATCAGTACACTGAACCCCATAAATGCATCAATGTACACAGAAATGATTTAATAAAAACAAAAAAGTAAAAAACAAACAAAAAAAGATTAACACCCCCCCCCCAAAAAAGAATTCTCCAATAATAAACAAGACACCAATTTGACTAAAGACTGCCATATTCATTATACCTATAAGGTTTCTCTCCAGGATGAATTCTCTAATGATTTGCAAGGTGTGAATTCTGACTGAACACTTTCCCATATTTATTACACTTATAAGGTTCCTCACCAGTATGAATTATTAGATGTTTTGCAAGGTATGAATTATGACTGAAGACCTTGTCACATTTATAACATTTGTAAGGTTTCTGTCAGCATGAATCCTCCAGTGCTGTCCTAGGGATGACTTGCTACTGAACATTTTGCCACATTCATTACATTTGTAAGGTTTTTCTCCAGTGTGGATTCTCTGATGTTTTGCAAGGTGTGAATTATGATTAAATACCTTTCCACATTCATTACATTTGTAAGGTTTCTCTCCAGTATGAATCCTCCAGTGCATTTGTAGGGATGATTTCTGAGTGAATTTATTGCCACATTCTTTACATTTGTAAGGTTTTTCTCCAGTGTGAATTCTCCGATGCCGTGCAAGGGCTGAACTATCACGGAATAACTTTCCACATTCATTACATTTGTAAGGTCTCTCTTTAGTGTGAATTTTGCAATGTTGTCCAAGGATTGAACTTGTACGGAATACCTTTCCACATTCATTACATTTGTAAGGTTTCTCTCCAGTATGAATTCTCCGATGCCGTGCAAGGATTGAACTTACACGGAATAGCTTTCCACATTCATTACATTTGTAAGGTTTCTCTCCTGTGTGAATTCTCTGATGCTGTGCATGGGCTGAACTTTCACGGAATACCTTTCCACATTCATTACATTTGTAAGGTTTCTCTCCAGTGTGGATTCTCTGATGCCGGGCAAGCTGTGAAATGTATTTGAAGACCTTGCCACATTCATTACACTTGTGAGTTTTCTTTATAGCATGTACTCTCTGATGACTTCTAAAGCTTGATTTTTTATTGAAAACCTTAGCGCATATGTCAGATTTAAATTGATTCTCTTCCTCATGCATTATTTGATGAAGGGTGGTATGTATCCCTTGATGAAAAGCTTTGTCCCACTCAGTACATCTGTAATGTTCTGTCACTATCTGTGGTTTCTCTCTTTGTGGGAATAATGAATCCATAAGATCATACTCACATTCATGAGAAAAGTGGGGTTTCATAGGAGAAGGAATTCTGTGGGATGGGGAAACCAAGAAATCACTGTTGATAGACAGATCCATGGGATTACATTCATAAACTTTCTCCTCAATCTTCAATAGCTGCAGTTCTGGGAGATCTGACTGGGTGTTCAATCGCAGTTGATTATTAACAGTCTTGTTTCCTGAATCCCTCCTATCATGCTGATCTCTCCTACCAGTGAGATTTCCCTTAGGGGTCATACTGACTCCACTGCAATGTCTTTCATCATCTCTCCAATGACACTCAAAGTTATGTAAATTCTTCTGAATTTCCCTAAAGCAAAAGTCTTCAATGTCATGTTTTTCTTTCCTTTCCAGCATCATTCTAGGGGATATTTCTTCTATACTATTGCTTTCTGTAGGTGGCAATTCATTTATCACACATATAGAAGAGATACCTACAAGATATAAAGAACCACAGGAGTCTGATGAAATACACATGGTCATTAAACAGCTCCTATTGAAATATATGACATTATACCAAAAGCAGCATAGGCACAGCACACAGAGTTACAAAACATGTAATTTCCTGACTATTAGGAAAACTTTCCGTTTTTTTTAAATGAAGAAAAGGTGATTACTTGTAATTCAAAAGAGTAGACAGGGAAGGCTAGCATGAAATGACCTATTAGCAAAACAACTCGCAAAAGCCCATGTTAACCCAGAAGGGAGAGTAATTTTATCCTGCATGCAGAGCAATGCAATGGGCTCAAAGCACGTGGGTAGTCAGTGATTGAAAGGAATGATGTACATGTCCTTGGAAAATGTATGAACTTGGGGGGGTCAAATAAAACATTTCTTGGAACAAACTGAGAAATACAATCCTATACAACATAATTCAGGTAACTATGATTTGAACATTCATGTTTAGTCAAAGTTCATCTGCTGAGGTCCTATTCTGAATTTAGCAGTCTTTAGAAACACCATGCAGTATTCTTAGCCATCAGCCAGCACAAAGTTGTTATAGGAACTGAGATATAAATTACGTTTCATGTAAAATCAGCAGGTCCACAGTATTTATGCATCTAACGCCAATTTGCACATTAAATGAGAAAAACAGGAGTTGACCCAGGGTCTGTAGGCTCATAATGTTCTTAGGAGCAACCGCTGTTCCAAGGAGCACCAGAAACAACAGGTCATAGGAAACACAAGAGCATAGGAAGAAACAGTTGGAGAGACACAGAAGGTCTCAGCTGTGTTGCCAACAGGGTTACTCAGTCATCCTTCATGGACATGGTATGTGAGTCATCACCCTGGGCACATTCTAATTTAGGAACCAGTGAAAATAACAACTTAGGCAACGTCCTGCAATAGTTTGCCAATGGTAAGCAAGTAGGTTTATACAGTGAGAGCAGTGTTGGCAGGAAGGGGTCTTGGGGAAACTGGTGTGGTCAGGAATATAAAAAGTAATATGCTAAACCTCACTTTATGTGCTTACTAAAATACTAAATACATAATATGTCTTTACATGGGTATGCAGACACAGATATTATACTTACAAATCTATGGAAACAGAAATATACCATGCCATTTAAAATTCTGACTATGGTAGGAAAGGAAAAGTGATTTAGCATCCAACCCATAACTATCCCATTCTCAACTATGAGACTAAAGCTGTGGTAGTGAGTCTAAAATGGAAGAGATTGGGAGGAAAGATTGTTTGATAATGTGGGAAAAATTAGGTTTATTATAGGCGAAAAGCCTATAAGTCTGTGCCTGAATCAAGCTGAGAGTGAGCTAGTGAAAAATCTTAACTAACACAGTTTAGGAGAGACTGGGGCAGACCTCCAAAAAGACCAAAAAGACCAGAGAATGTTGGAATTAAAACTCCCATGATCTTAGGTCAGTCAGGAGGCCCGGAACTTGCACACAAGCTCTGAGTATGCTTTAGGAATTTCCATCATGTGTTGTTTAAAGATTAAGTAGCTGCCTCCAGCTTGTTCAAAGTCCAGAGCAGGCATTCAAACCCCCTTCCTCCCCAGCTGCGCTGTGACCTTATCAGGATATGGGCAAGATTGTTGACAACATGTTTTTCTTCATAGTTATTTAGAGTTAAGTTAAAAACAAAGAAGAATGTGTATTTGTTAATCAGTAAATTTGCAGGTGTTGTGAGAAAAATAATCAGTTTTTACAATGTAAACGTGTGATTATTGATTAATAGTGCGTACGTGTAGAACCAGCTATATAAGCTGGAGAAAAATAAAGTTTAAAGGCTACTTGCCACCAAGAAAGCTTGTAGCCCTCTCTATTTATACCATTTCAAAAGCAGGTTTATACTCTGCATCCCCAACCACCTGAGAGAACTTTCACCCAACAGTTTATAAGTATCACAATGTTTACTATGAAATTAAATTTTTCACATTGAATGACCTTTGAATTCTATTACTAGCATATATTCAACAAATTCTATACATAGATTGTAGAGGACAGTCTATGGCCATACCACCATGAATGTGTTCAATCTCCTTTGATCTCAGAAGCTAAGGTGCTTCAGGCCTGGTTGGTACTTGGGTGGAAGATTCCGGGAAATCATATGCAGGTATGTTCTCAGTGGGACCCAAAAGGAAATACCTGGATATGGCCATGGAAAAGAGAGGGATCATCTCATACTGTAGTCACAATGACACAAAATGTTGTTATCAAGGGTACAGCCATGTAGACAAATCCTGGGTGCAGAATCATGATCCAGTGGCTGGTCAGGTAGAGGTATGTTTGAAAAAACAAAGCGAGGACGCAATTACTCAAATCTGCCCTTGGTCTGGGCCTTGTTTCCCATACCTGTAATCCTAGGAGTTTGGGATGCTAAGGTGACCTAGAATCTTGTGTACCAACCTGGATAGAATTAGAAACCATTTTCCTAAGTGAAGTATCACAAGAATGAAAAAAAAGTTTGAGCTCTGTTGCTTGAGCCCAGGAATGTCAGAGCAGCCTAAGCAAGAGTGAAACTCTGTCTATACTATGTATAGAACAATTAGCCAAGTGTTGTGGTGGGCACCTGTCGTCCTAGTTACTCGGGAGGCTGAGCAAAAGGATCCCCTTGAACCTCAGAGTTTGAGGTTGCTGTGAGCTATGACTCCAAAACACTCTACCCAGGGTGACAGAGTGAGATTCTGTCTCAACAAAAGAGAGGGAAAAAAAAATCTGCCCTTGATCATATAAGTGAAATTAAATAACAACTTCACTAACTAAAGTATTTATTTATTTATTTTTTATTTTTTATTTTTTTGAGACAGAGTGTCACTCTGTAGCCCTCGGTAGAGTGTCCTGGTGTCATAGATACTCATGCCTGTAGGGAGACACAATGTTGCCAAAATATAGTACAAAATCCTATTGTGGAAAAAAATATTTTTTAATTTATTTCAGAATATTACAGAAGTACATACATTTTAATTACACAGTTAACATATATACATACATATATATTTTTTTCTTTTTCTTTTTTTTTTGCATATAAAAATAACATTTATTAACTTAGGCTGTACAATATCTTGATTTAGTCAAACCAAAAAAACTTACACAAAAACTTAAATCTGTAAGGTTTCATCATCAAGCTTGAATTTCATATTCTGGATAGCACAGTAGACTGCTATTCACTTGAAACAAACAAAGCAAAATGGCTCCAATTCTATTTTCTAGGAACACATGAGGCTATGCCAGTCAGGCACTGTAGTTGATCCAAGGTTGCCCACATCAGTGGCCAGCCCACACAGAACTCTACCCCAGTTCTGGATTCTTTGTTATTAATACAATAGTCTTAGAATCTTTGTTATAGAAATTCAAACAAAATTCTAGAGGCCTCAAATCTTCCTGAAATGTGTATGCATCCCCTGCCAGTCTAGAAGTTGAAATCACTCTGCTGTAGCCTTTTGAACATTAGCAGCATTTTCCAAAATTTTTCTTTTCCATTCTTCATAGTACTGTGTCAGATCTTCATCTTTCTGTGGTTTATGTGGGATTTCTACTTCTTTCTCTATTTCCTTTGCTGGGGGTTCAACCACTGTTTTCATTTTCTTCTGTGGTGGAGTAGCCGAATATCCAGGTTCTCTGTCAGTCTGCTGCCCAATCTTCTCTAACTGTTTGCACATTTGATCAAATATGGCCTTTTTTACACCAGCTGTGGCTACCATTTTGTTTTTATCCACTTTCAGCTTTAGAGTCTTGCATGCTGAAAGTAGTGGAGCAGTGGTGAAAAGTGGCCAGGATAAGTCAAGCTTTGCTTGCTGTGTCTTGGGAAGACTGGATTCATAGCTTTGTAGTAACTTTGAAGAGATGTTCACTGCTTCTGTACAGCTAAACTGTACAGCTAGGTCTCTTATTCCAATATTTGAATCCAGGCCAAGTAAACACTCAAAAGATTTAAGACAGCTCTGATAAGTCTTCTTGTTCAAACCAGAAAGTTTAATTAAATAAGCCATGTCCAAGGGGCACTTCATACAGGAAGCTGCAAGGTCCAGGCACATGATCGCACTGCTGGTCTCCGCGGTGTGCACGGACAGGCCCGCACACTTCACCTGGGACAGTCGCAAGTACTCCTCGGCTTTCCTCAGCACGTCAGGCTCGGAGAGGCCTAGGCGTGGGGCCAGGCGCCCTATCAGCCCGGACCTCATGGCTCGGAATTGAGCAACTTGAGCGAACAGCCGCGGCTACGCCAAACCCGCGCAAGCTCCGCGCAGGCCTGTGAGAGCCAGGCCCTACCCCCAGCGCATTGGGATTGGCTGGGACGAGATGTGTGGCCGTGTTAGGAACAAATCCTGGTCTTTCTTTCGCGCACGCGCAGCATGAATGCCTTCGCCAAGGCGGATGTAGCAAACGTGAACCTGCGGCTCTCAGTCCTACTCTTTCCTTCTTGATAAAGTCAGATACACCACCTCTGCTTTCTGCTGTCTCCAGCCTGACGCTTTTCACCTCTTTGTTCGAGACAGTCTCATGCTGTTGCCCTGGGTAGAGTGCCATGGCGTCATCATACCTCTTAACAACCTCCAACTACTGGGCCCCAGGGATATTCATGCCTTAGTTTTTGTATTTTTAATAGACATGGGGTCTCGCTCTTCCTCAGGCTGGTCTTGAATTCCGTAGCTCAAGCATCCACCTGCCTTGCCCTCCCAGAGTGCGAGGATGCCAAGTATGGGCCACCATGCCCAGCACTTATATATTTTCGATAAAAGTAATAAATATACTCTTCAAGTAGAAAGTGGCCCATGTACCCATCAAATGTAAATGTACTCATCCCACCTTCCATCTACTTGAATTCTGTTGAGTTCTGCTCCCATATGTGCACATAAGTATTGCTCAAGTAGTTTCAATTTAGTAGTGAGTACATGTGGTATTTTTTTTTTTTTCATTCTTGTGATACTTCTCTTAGGAAAATGGTTTCTAATTCTATCCAGGTTGGTACAAAAGATTCTAGGTCACCATTGTTTTAATGGCTGAGTAGTATTCCATGGTGCACATATTTATTAATTCCTTCACATATTGATGGGTACTCGAGTTGTGTCCATATCTTTGCTATTGTGAATTGGGGAGCTATAAACATTTGAGTGCAAGTGTCCTCTTCTTCTTCTTCTTCTTTTTTTTTTTTTGAAGCAGAGTCTCAGTATGCTGCCCTCGGTAGAGTGCGGTGCTGTCACAGCTCACAGCAACCTCAAACCCTCAGGCTTAACTGATTCTCTTGCCTCAGCCTCCCAAGTTGCTGGGACTACAGGTGCCAGCCACAACACCTGGCTAATGAGTACAAGTGTCTTTAAGATAAAATGTCTCCACTGGGAAACTCTTCAAACAAGATAGCCCTGTGAATTACTTGACAAAAATGTGAAACAACTGTCTTAATGATGCTCAGTGAACTAAAAAATAACTGATAGCCAACTAAAAGAAATTAATAAAAAGATGTAGGGACAAAATGAGAATATGAGAAAAGAGCAAAAGTATAAAGAACATCCAATCAGAATGTCTGTAGGTTAAATGTAATGAGTGCATTTATAAATATGCTGGTGTGTTTCCAAAGCAGATAACAGAAAAAAGGGAGAACTTGAAAACAAAATATAGCAAATTATTCACTTGAAATGCAAAGTGAAAAATTGAGAAAAGAAAATAGCATAATAGTTTTATGTGACAACATCAAATGAAGAATATATGTATTTTGAGAACTTACAGAGAGAAGGAAGAGGATTTGAGAACTCATTTGAAGAAATAATTTCCACAACAGCCAAGATGAGACGTTAATTAAAGACTTAACTACCTTCACTATAGCCCCAAAGAAAATGAAATACTTAGGAATATACCTAACAAAAGAGGTAAAGGACCTGCATAAAGAAAATTATGAAACCCTAAGAAAGGAAATAGCAGAGGACATTAACAAATGGAAGAACATACCATGTTCATGGATGGGAAGAATCAACATTGTTAAAATTTCTATACTTCCCAGAGCAATTTACTGATTCAATGCCATCCCTATTAAAATACCAACATCCTACTTTCAAGACTTGGAAAAAATGATTCTGCATTTTGTATGGAACCAGAAAAAACCCCGTACAGGTAAGGCAGTTCTTAATAATAAAAATAAAGCCGGGAGCATCACCATACCAGATTTTAGGCTGTATTACAGTCTATAGTGGTCAACACAGCATGGTACTGGCACAAAAATGGAGACATAGACATTTGGAATCAAATAGAAAACCAGAAAATGAAACCAACAACTTACAGATACCTAATCTTCGATAAATCAAACAAGAGCATCCACTGGGGGAAAGACTCCCTATTCAATAAATGGTGCTGGGAGAACTGGATATCCACATGTAAAAGACTGAGAATGGACCTGCACCTTTCTCCACTCACAAAAATTGATTCAAGATAGATAAAGGACTTAAATTTAAGGCATGAAATGATACAAATCCTCAAAGAAAGAATAGGGAAAACACTGGAAGATATCAGCCTGGGGAAAGACTTTATGAGGAAGACTGCCATGGCAATAGCAACAATAGCAATAATAAACAAATGAGATTTAATTATACTGAAAAGATTTTGTACAACTAAGGAGACAACAACCAAAGCAAATAGGCAACCTACACAATGGGAAAGGATATTTGCATACTTTGAATCAGACGAAAGCTTAATAACCAGGATCTATACAGAACTTCAATTAATCCACGAGAAAAAAAAACAACAATCCCATACATCAATGAGGAAGAGAGATGAATAGAATCTTCTCTAAAGACGACAGACGAATGGTTAGCAAACACATGAAAAAATGCTCATCATCCCTAATTATTAGAGAAAATGCAAATTAAAACCACCCTGAGATATCATCTAACCCCAGCAACAATGACCCATATCACAAAATCTCAAAACTGCAGATGCTGGCACTGATTTGGAGAGAAAGGAACACTTGTACACTGCTGGTAGGACTGCAAACTAATACAACCTTTTTGGAAGGAAGTATGGAGAAACCTGAAAGAACTCACCCTAGACCTCCCATTTGATCCTGCAATCCCATTACTAGGCATCTATCCAGAAGGAAAAAAATCTTTTATTATAAAGACAATTGTACTAGGCTGTTTATCACAGCCCAATTTACAATCACTAAAATGTGGAAACAGCCTAAATGGCCTTGAACCCAGGAATGGATTGGTAAGCTGTGGTATGTGTATACCATGGAATATTATTCAGCCATTAAAAAAACGGAGATTTTGCAGCATTTGTACTAACCTGGATGGAGGTGGAACACATTATTCTTAGTGAAGCATCACAGGAATAGAGAAGTATGAATTCTATGTATTCAACTTTGATGTGAGGACAATTAATGAAACGGTGGGTGGGGCATGGGGGAAGGGGAGACCAGACAGAGAAGGAGGGAGTGGATGAGGGAAAGGAAAAGAAGAAAGAAAAAAAAAGAAAAGAAAATAGTGACTAATTCTCACATAAATTGGATTTAATTTTGACCAAAGTACATTAACTTAAACATTAATTTTTAATTCCACTTGTTAATATGTTGTTTAGGATATTGCATCCTCATTTATAAATGAAATATGTTTGTAATTTCCCCTTTATAACAATATATTTTCTCCAATTTTAATATCAGGTGTATTCATATTAAGTAGAATGATTTGAAGTATTTCTTCTTTTTCTACTGTCTATAAGATTTGGCATGATCTGTTTTTTGAAATTATCTTTTACTTTTATTTATAAATATTTATTGTCTATTGAGACTTTGGGAAAAAAAATAAGAAGGTAATTGATGACTCCATAATAAACCTCAGAGTCAAAGCATTCTATAATAGACATACTCTTATTTGACAATGTGAATGTTACTTTCTTTGCATTATTATTATTATTGCTTAAAATTTTGATGCAGCAATCGTCTGATTTGTTTTCTGAATGTATTTATCTTTGTTCATTCTTCACAAGGTTTTTGTTTCTAGTCCTTATCTTAAACATTGTTTTTTTAATAACATTGTTATTGTTATTAAATTTTAACCCTTTTTAATTTTGTTAAGGCAAAAGGAGGAAATCTAATAAACACATGTATATGTTAAAAAAAAAAAACTACCTTCAAGAAATAATTTCCCAAACATCCAAAATTGAATAAAAGAAATGCACACACCAGTTTAAGAAGCTCAACCATGTCCAACTTCATATAACCCCAAAACACCCACATTTTCTAAGAAGAAATTATTACACCCAGCCAGGTGGCTCACACTTGCCATCCTAATCCTAGCACTCTGGGAGGCCAAGATAGGTAGATTGACTGTGCTCAGGCAAGAGCAAGACACTGTTTCTACTAAAAGTAGAAAAACTAGCTCAGCATTGTGGCAGCACCTATACTTCAAGCTACGTGAGAGGCTCAGGCAAGAAAAACCTTTGAGCTCTAGGGGTTGAGGTTGCTGTAAGCTATGACGTCATGGCACTCTAGCAAGGGCAACAAAGTGAGAGTCTGTCTCAAAAAAAAGAAAATAAAAATATATAAATAGAAAGGAATTATTAAAGGCAATAAGAAAGAGAACACTATGTATGTAGCAATAGGAAAGATGGCTCACTGCCCGTAGCTCAGGGAGTAGGGCGCCAGCAACATACGAGGCTGATGGGGTCGAGCCCAGCCTGGGCCTGCTGAACAACAATGACAACTGCAACCAAAACAATAGCCGGGCGTTGTGGCAGGTGTCTGCAGTCCCAGCTACTCGGGAGGCTGAGAAAAGAGAATCACTTAAGCCCAGGAGTTTGAGGTTGCTGTGAGCTATGACGCCATGGCATTCTACTGAGGGCAACATAATGAGACTCTGTCTCAAAAAAAAAAAGAGAGAAAACAGACTTGTGATGTACAAACTTTGTGTATGATTATTTGTATTTCTGAGCAGAAACCTTTGATTCAAGAAAGCAGTAGGATGGTATGTATAAAGTGATTAATGATGAGAGAGTTTATTAGTGTGCTATGCTTGTCTCCCCAGAAATATTAAGAAGTCTAGGAAGTTAAACAAAAAAAGGCAGAGATAGTAACTCCAACCCAAAAAGAAGGTTCTCCAGTAAATGTATATAAATGGACAGATACAAAGACTTTCATATTATACTCTTTTTAAAAACTTCACATTATTTCCCCTAGCATTAATAAGAAAAAAGCCAGAAAAATACTATTTACATATATATACCTTAATGGACACACAACATATATAGAAGGAATTCTGACATTCCTAACATGATGAACATGTAACAAAGTAGGTCTTGCAGGGCATGGAAATTAAGTTATCAGTTTAATCAATTACATTATAGCTTTAAGATGCTTAACATACTTCCACCAAAATATTTACAAGATATACACAAAAATAAATTAAAAGGGAGTAAACATATGTCTCTAGAAGAGAGTAACAAGACAGGAAAGAAGGCAGTGAGTAAAAAATGAGGAATAAAAAAACCTATAGGAAATACAGATAGTATCTAACAAAAATGCAAAACTACAACATTCTCCTTCGCTAATACCTGAATTGTTAGTGCCTAACTCAGCAGTTGGAAGATACAGATTGGAAGATAAACAAGATCCAACTATATGTTTTCCAAAGTATACTCGCCTTAGCGCTAAGGACATACACAGGCTGAAATTGAAAACATGCAACAAGATAATTTCACACTCTGAAAGGCCAACGTAGGGGGATGGCTTGAGCTGAGAAGTTTGAGACCAGCCTGAGTAAGAACAAGATCCCATCTCTACAAAAAAAAAAAATTAGAAAAACTAGCTGGGCATCATGCTATGCACATGTAGTCCCAACTACTTAGGAGGCTGAGGCAGGAGGATTACTTCAGCCCAGAATTTAAGGTTGCCATCAGCAGGCTAATGCCAGGGCACTCTAGCACGGGTAATAGAGTGAGACTCTGTTAATCAATCAAATAATCAATCAATCAATCCATCAATTTGACTTCACAGATAGCACCAGGAAAACACTAGTAACCTTAAGGAGAAAATAAGCAAATGAGCCCCAGTGGGGAATGGTTTGCCCTGGAGGACACTGTTAGTAGCAGCAAGGGGAGGATCCATTCCTTGGCAGTGGCACAGAAACCCACTGAGGAAGTGGCAGCAACATCAACAGCACAGAAGAGGCAAAGAACACAAAGATAGCGCAAGAAGGTGTGTTGACAGGGACCAGGTGACAATTACAAAAAATTCAGATGGAAAGATAAATGAGGAACAACAAAACAGTATTCCTGTGTTACCTCAAGAATGCAACTTCATGGCCCTGCACACGTAATTCAGTGGTTATGGCGCCACCCACATACACCGGGGCTGGCAGGTTCAAACCTGGCCTGGGCCTGCGGAACAAAAATGACAACTCCAAAAAAAAAAAAAAATTGATGAGTGTTGTGGCAGGCACCTGTAGTCCCTGCTACTTGGGAGACTGAGGCAAGAGAATCGCTTCAGCCCAAGAGTTTGAGGTTGCTGTGAGCTGTGACATCATGGCAGTCTACCAAGAATGACATAGTTAGATTCTGTCTCAAACAAACCAAAACAAAATAAAACAAAAAAGGTTTGGCACCTGTAGCTCAGCGGCTAGGGTGCCAGCCATATTCACCAAAGCTGGCAGAGTTGAATCCAGCCTGGGCCTGCCAAACAACAATGACAACTACAATTAAAAAATAGCTGGGCATTCTGGTGGGGCCTGTAGTCCCAGCTACTTGGGAGGCTGAGGCAAAAGAATCCCTTAAGCTTGGGCGGCACCTGTGGCTCAGCCTGTAGGGTGCCGGCCCCATATACCGAGGGTGGTGGGTTCAAACCCGGCCCTGACCGAATTGCAACAAAAAATAGCCGGGCTTTGTGGCGGGCACCTGAAGTCCCAGCTACTCGGGAGGCTGAGGCAAAAGAATCACCTAAGCCCAAAAGCTGGAGGTTGCTGTGAGCTGTGACGCCACAGCACTCTACCAAGGGTGATAAAGTGAGACTCTGTCTCTACAAAAAAAAGAATCCCTTAAGCCCAAGAGTTTGAGGTTGCTGTGACCTGTGACGCCACGGCACTCTACCCATGGTGACAGCTTGAGACTCTGTCTCAAACAAACAAACAAACAAAACACACCCGCACACTATAGTAGTGACAGAGAAAGAAAATATGAGTGATGGTTGTAGAAGGAGGAATGGAAGGGACACTTTCTAAGGGCAAAAATTGTGGTTAAGAAAGAGGCAACCAAAAAGAAAAAGATTATTTCTCTGGGCCTGAGAGAAAAAACAAAAACAAAACAAAACAAACAAACAAAAAAATGAATGCAACTTCCAAAACTCCCAAAATGATACAGAAAATACGGGTGATATAAACAAAAGCAGAGAAGGTCATGAAGTATGTAAGAAATGTGGTATGATTCCAACAAAGTGGCTTGGCGCCTGTAGCTCAGAGGCTAGGGTGCGGCCTCATATGCCAGGGCAGGTGAGTTGGAACCTGGCCTGAGGCCTGCCAAATGACAATGATAAGAACAACAGAAAACTAGCTGGACCCTAGAGCAGGTGCCCACAGTGCTCTAAGGTAAGAGAATCACTTAAGCCCAAGAGTTTGAGGTTACTGTGAGATGTGACGCCACAACAGTCTATAGAGGTTGACATAGTAAGAATGTCTCAAAAAAGATTCCAACAAACAATTAGATACTCAAATATTAATTTAGTATATCAAAATAGACATGATGAATCTGGACAAAATAATTAGTAGAATATGACATTTGTTCCAAGAGATAAAAAATAAAATGAAAACAATACCCACAAATTATGTTTAGGAAATTGAAAACACACTACTAAAAACTAAATGCGTCTTAAACTACAAATGTTGGCAAGTCAAGTTAATGGTATTTCTGGGATTAAGACAGTAGTTTAACAATTAGATGTGTGCCTGAAGTGCCAGCTACTCAAGAGGCTGAGGCAGGGAAACACTTGAACCCAGGACTTTGAGGTTGGTGTGAGTGAGGCTGATGTTATGGTGCTGAAGCTTGGGCAAGCAGACGGACTTTCTTTCAAAGAACAAAAAAGGTTATAATCCTATAATCCTATAATCCTAGCACTCTGGGAGGTCTATGTGGGGGCATCACCTGAGCTGAGGAGACCAGCCTTACTAAGAGTGATACCCTGTCTCTACTAAAAATGGAAAAACTAGCTCAGTGCTGCGGCGGGCACCTACAGTCTCACCTACTTGGGAGACTGATGCAAGAGGATGGCTTGAGCCCAGGACTTTGAGGTTGTTGTCAGCTATTATGCCGGTGACTGAGTGAGACACTCTGTCTCAAAAAACCCCCCAAAACAGTAAATTAACATAAAAAGTAAATTTTGAGATATCAAAAAGTCCTTTTTAAACACTAATCAATTCAGTGGACAAGAGCAAACCTTCATAGTAAGTACTCTGTCAGATCAAACAGTTGTGACGGAATAATCTGACACTATCTTTAGAAAGTTGTGCAGTATCTGTAGGTGTGAGATGAACTCCTGTTGAGCCATACCCTTCTATCTTCTAAAATATACGAGTGGGCTTGGCGCCTATAACTCAAGTGGCTAAGGTGCCATCCACATATATCAAAGCTGGAGGGTTCGAATCCAGCCCTGGCCCGCCAAACAACAATGACAGCTACAACCAAAAAATAGCCGGGCGTTGTGGGGGGCGCCTGTGGTCCCAGGTACTTGGGAGGCAGAGGCAAGAGAATTGCTTGAGCCCAGGAGTTTGAGGTTGCTGTGAGCTGTGATGCCACAGCACTCTACCCAGGGCAACACCTTGAGGTTCTGTCTCAAAAAAAAAAAAAAAAAAAAAATTGAAATAAAATATACAAGTGAACAATCATTCCTTTTTTTTTTTTTTTTTTTTTTGAGACAGAATCTGAGTCACTCTGGGTAGAGTGCCATGGCGTCACAGCTTACAGCAACTTCCAGTCCCAGGCTCAAGTGATCCTCTTGCCTAAGCCTTCCTCGTAGCTGGGACTACAGGTGCCCAACAAAACACCCAGGTACTTTTTCTCTTTTTAGTAGAGTTGTGATCTCATTCTTGCTCAAGCTGGTCTTGAACTCCTGAGCTCAAGCTATCTCCATGTCTTGGCCTCCCAGGATGCTAGGATTATAGGCACGAGCCAATGTGCTCGGCCTTAAACAGGCCTTCTTTAATACAATTCTACACACTATAGATAAAAAACAAAGAACACAAAACATACATTTTTTCCATAAAAATATGGAACTGCTGCTTAAATAAAAACCAAGCATTTCTAATACATGGGAATATATGACAGGAAATCAACAGAAGTTTACACAATCAACACAAGACATAGAAACAGAAGCAGAATGATGCTCCATGTTCTGATTCGGGATCTTTCTGACCCCACTCTTTCCTGTTCTGCTGAATAACAATCTCAAAAAGGAAACCTAGGCTGGGCATGGTGGCTCCTGCCTGTAATCCTAACACTATGGGAGGCCAAGGTGGGTAGAATGCCTGAGCTCACAAGTTCGAGACCAGCCTGAGCCAGAACAAGACCCCATCTCGAAAAATAGCCAGACTTTGTGGCAAGCACCTGAAGTTCCAGCTACTTGTGAGGCTGAGACAAGAGAATCGCTTAAGCCCAAGAGTTTGAGGTTGCTGTGAGCTATGATGCCACATCACTCTAGAGGGGGCAACAAAGTGAGACTCTGTCTCAAAAAAAAAAAAAAGCCAACCTAGTCTCCTCTTACTCACACGGGGACATGTAGAGAAAGTAGAACTGAGGAGTGGCTGAAAGACCTTGTGAAAAAGGAAAATATTCATTTATTGGTCTCTACCCCAGATCCTAACAAAGAGCCTCTGATCATGTGGAATTTCCTGGGTAACAGGAGTGTGATGTGTTCCAAGAAGGCAACTTTGCTGATCTCCTGGTCAGGGGCTGGTCAAAAGAAAGACTAGGCTGTAATGAGAAACCTGGAACACTAAAGCCCCAAATTCAATTCACCAGGAAGGGGAGAGGGGCTAGAGACTGAGCTAATGTTGCTCAGGCCCACATGATGAAGTCTTTGTAAAATCCCTCACCACAGGGCTCAGAGAGCCTCTAAATGCTGGGCACATGGAGGTTACTGGAGGGTGGTGCCCATGGAAAGGCCATGAAGCTCCTTGGCCCTTTCCCCTCAGCCCTGCCCTGTGAATCTCTTCATCTGTTCACCTGTATCCTTTGAAAAATCCTTTACAACAAACCAGTAAATGTAAGTGCTTCCCTGAGTTCTGTGAGCTACTCTAACACATGTGTAGAACCAGAGTCATGGGAACTTGGACTTGCAGGCAGGAAGAAGAGCTGACAACTCACTGCCTGCAATTAGTGACTGAAGTACACAGCAGTTTTGGGAACCTGACCCTTAACCTGTGGGATCTGCCTCTAGTTCCACGTAAATAAGGTCACAACTAAATTGCATTACAGGGCACCCAGATGGTGTGGGTCAGAAAATTGGAGGAGAGAAATCCCCACACACTTTGCGGACCAGAAGGGAGGCGTTTTGTGACGACTGGTGTGTGAAAGGAGAAAAACAATGCTCTGGTTATTTTCTATCTCAGATAGATATGAACAGGCAGAGAGGACGGCAGACAGCTTGTGAAGTTTCCTGACTCCAGATGCAAAGAAACAGCAGCCAGGGTGGCACCTGTGGCTCAATGGGTAGGGCACCAGCCCCATATACAGAGGATGGCGGGTTCAAACCCAGCCCCGGCCAAACTCCAACAAAAAAATAGCCAGGCATTGTGGCAGGCGCCTATAGTCCCAGCTACTTGGGAGTCTGAGGCAGGAGAATCGCCTAAGCCCAGCAGTTGGAGGTTGCTGTGAGCTGTGACGCTATGGCACTCTACTGAGGGTGATAAAGTGAGACTCTGTCACTACACAAAAAAAAAAAAAAAGAAAGAAAAAAGAAACAGCAGCCAGTGTTTGCCCACATCCTGATTAGGTTTTCCAAGTACAGGAAATGGGGAGAAATATGAATAGGGTAAGGTATCAGAGAAAGACACCCGCTAAGGACAGAGAACTGAGCACCAGATGGAATCAAGTACAGAAAGACACACGATGGGGGAAAGAGACCCTTTGAAACAGCCCTCAATGTGCCATAAATGGAGAAGGGAACTGTAAGGGTTAACAGCAATACTATGTGCCTGTACGGGGATCCTGCAAGAGGAAGTGCACTAACCACAAACTGATAACAGGAAGGCCACAAACCATAACAGGAAGGCCACTCCTAAATTCTTGCTAAAACCAGCTGCAAAAGGAAACACATAGTTTCATTTTTAGTCACATGCATAGCTAAGGCTGTTCCACCTTGTTACCACCCACCCCCTGCTCTTACAAGTATATATAAGCTTGAGTACAAGAATAAA
>CAUYRH010159458.1:0-12032 GCA_963574655.1 Perodicticus potto | reverse complement strand
TCTGTCCGCAGAGGGTTGGGTAAGTGAGCGAGATAGGAGACAGTAACCCTTAAAGTCACTCAGCCAGTGGCCACTGCTTAGCTCCATTCATTGTCACAGATAGGGGCGCACACCTGATCTTTTCTTATTTTTCAAGTAATGTCAGGTATTGGGATGTTATGTGAAGTTGCTCTGTCCTTAAGCATTGATGACTAATTCAAGTCTTTGAAAAGAAACTGTGCTTGTTAAATGTCTCTATGTGCTCCAGGGTTGTCACCTCTCGTTTAAGGGAAGCTCAGCATGTGTCCCTCTTTCCTCCCCCCCCCCCATTGCCCTTCTATGGGATCATTCCACACGTATTTTTGGACATCGACTATGTATGCACCAGGCACTGTTCTCTGCTGGGCATATAGCAGTTAGCACTCCAATAGAACACCTGGCCTCGGTGGGCCACATTCACTGAGGAGAGATGGGCAGTAAACCAAATGAGTAGGGTTAATGCGAAGTATCTGAGATAATTCACAGGGCCACAGTAGGAAAGAAAATAGGGTGAGGACAGCAGGAAGGATGGATTGGGATCTACTTTTGAACAGGGAAATTGGAGAGAGCTTCAGTGAGAAGGCAAGAATCAACAAGGACCTAGAGGAGAGACCCATACAGAGAACAAGGGAAGAGTATTCTAGAGAGAGGGAATCCGCAAGTGCAAAGGCCCTGAGGCATGTAGCAAAGGGACCAGGCCAGCAGAAGAGGTGGGGTGAGTGTAGAGAAGAGGAGGGGAGGGCAGAGAGGCAGGTGCAGCGGCCCTCACAGCAGCCCTTGTGAGACAGGAAGCTGCCATGGGGCATGGGGGAGGGTGTGTGTCGAGCAGAGACTTGATCTTGCGTGCTCTCACAGGCCATCCTGGCTGCCAGTGGGGCAAGGAGGCTGGGACAGTGGTCCAGGCAGGAGACGATGGCACTTCAGACTAGGAGGATGGCATGAAGGTGAAGAGAATGGGTTGGATCCATTGATAGGCTGGATGTAGGAAATACCAGGTGTGTGGAAAGCCCCATCTCCTGGGTTTTTCTAGTCACCTAGCGAAAGTAAAATGTACATGATTTACAAAAGATGTTCAATTTAAAACACCAAAACTGTTCACTTAGCTGTCCCCAAACGCTTCACTGCCTTGATAGTTTGGCTCCCTCCCTATTCGTGTCGAGATCTGTTGACTCTAGCAGGATGAGTTAAGTGAGATCACAAGACACATAAAAGGGGAATAGACAGATCTGAAAATACACACTGGCTCATGCACCCAGAGCCTAAGACAGACCAAAAACACACACACACACATCCCACATTCCCCCCACTACTTTATTTTTTTATGTACTTATAGGGTTTTTATTGTTTAGCAAATTACAATTTTAGAGATGACAACCAGTCTTGGAAAAAAAAAAAAAAAAGATGAGCACGAGGATAAGTGAAAGAACAGAAGGAGGAGGAGGGGGAGAGGCCCCTGGGCCAGGAGTCCGGGTCCGGGGAGCACTCCTGGCTCTGGGCTCCACCCCCAGAGGCTGTGTGTAAAGAGAATGGGCACAGCAGATTTGAGCCTTTCAGAACCTTCGAATGCCTCCAATCTGTTGCAGACTTAATGTCTGATATACGCGCAACGTGCTACAGCATTTCCTGTTAATTAAAAGCCATCCCATAACTCTAAAGGTAAAAGGAATCATTCCACACTCCAAGTCTTCCCAGGAGTGCTGAGGAAGGGAGTGGGAGGAAAGTCAGGGCCACCTGGAATGGTCCTGCCTCCCCTGAGACCAGACTGAGAGTGCATCACCTGTCAGGGGCACCCCTCCTTCCACACCACAGGCTCAGACCCTGCATTGAAAAGGTAGGTAACTGTCTTCTCTCGACTCCAGGAGTTCCTGTATGCTCTGCCCACCACTGGAACCCTCTACGGGCTCCCACTCTTGTGTCATAATTCCTCAGATACCTATCTTATTTTCCCCTTCCTTCTAGAAACATGCATGACCTTTTCAAACACACCTGTTTTCACAGAAGTGTCCAGGGAGCAGTGGGCTGGAGGTCACAGCTGTATAGGGTGTGTCATCCTCTGACGGCTGTTGCAGGGCCCATGTGGGCCAGAAAAGGCTTCTCTGATCTGAAAGTAGGGCCTGGCATGTTCAGAACACTCGCTGACAGCAGTGGCTTTCAAAGGCACTGAAAATGCCTCACCCATGGTGCCATGCTTGATTCTCATGGAGGCACCCTTGGCACTCTTCCATATCCCCCCATCCCCCAGCATCCCCTCCTGCACCTACCGCCTGCTTATTGCAAACCCTGGTATCCTGCTTTTTGTCTGGCTTAGGGAACCCTCCAGCCCCACATGCAGGGAAACCAGAGTACCAGAAGCTCCCTGCTCCAGAAAGCTTGTCTCACTTGATGATGTGCAGGGAGTCACCAGAAATGCCCAGCGTCCTCATCCCTCAGCTGGATTAAATCTGAGGCACGTTCAAGGGTCTCCAGGAGCACCCTGGTGGGTCAAGCTCTAGTCGCCCACCATCAGCTTAATGAAGCTCCCTTGATCAGCTCACACCCTTCTCCAGCTCTCTTCACCCCTCCATGCTTCCCGGCCTCACCTTCCAAATAAACTACCTGCACCTGAAGTCTTGCCTCAACGTCCACATTCAAAGGCACCTCACCAAGACATTCCCACACCTGAAGATGTGGAAGAGTGGCTGCCCACCTCTCACTTGTGCTTCTCCAGGAGAAACTTCTGGCTGTCCAGCTCTGAGTCAGCAAGCAGGGTCCTTCCAGTTCAGGCTGGGCTTCTAGAACAGCTCCCAGCACAGCCTTGCTTCCAAGTCCTGATCCACATCCAGCTTGTTGGGAGCACATGGTGGCAGACATGATTTCCTCCTCACCCATCCCCCAGCCTCCTAGAGGCTCACCTCCTCCCTGTCCCAGGAGCCATGGCTATTAGCAGGGTGGCCCCTGCAGCATTGGAGCCCACTGCCACCCGGCAGCTGCTGCATGCAGGCTCAGGGACACTCCTGGGCCTCACCCCAGACTTCCTGACCTTGCCAGGCTTGATACAGTGGGGATGATGAGGCAGCCCAATGGTGGAGCTTTGCAGAGTCCCTCCAGGCCCAAGCACATCTTTTGTTTAGCTCCACGCACAGCTGAAGGACCTGGAAGCAGATCCCTAAAGGTGGCAAAAAACGGCCCTCAGAAGTAACAGGGTGCTCACTGGGGGTTGGGTGTTAAAGTCAATCATAATTTAGATTTCTAATGGCACTGTAGTCTTTTTATGATGGGTGTGGCTGGTAATGCCTAAGCCCACTGCCTATACTCAAAGCTGTTCTGGTTTGTTCCTTAACTGGTCCCCATACTGATCTCGGAAGCTAAGCAGGGTCAAGCCTGGTTAGTACTTTGATGGAGGGGTGACTGGTTTCCATAAAGTACCTCAATGCTGAACCTTGACACTGGTGGGTTTCAAAACCCCGAGGTAGAACCTGAGCTATCTGGCAAGCTACCGACAATGGGAGCCAAGACATCCAGAGGTTTCTGGAAACATCTTTGGGTATTGTTAGTGCCCCACTTCTCATTCTTCTTCCCTGAGAGCTCCTGAAACCAACCTGGATAAGCAAAGAGGCTCCTGCATGTCCAGGGCCGGACTCATGCCACCTCCATGCCTGGCCCTCCGTGGGCCAACCTCACAGAGCTTCTGCTCTAGGTTTTTGGGGGTCAACCCTTCCCAGGAGGGCCCTGCCCTGGTGCTCAATTCTCAGAGAATCTGGTCCCCAGCAAACTGAGTTTCAGACGGGCTGGCCTGTCTGTCCCAGTCTGAAACACAGCCTGCACCGTGCTCAGTGAACTCTGCCACAGAAACGAAGGAAGGAAGCAATGCTTCAGCAGGGCTCAGAGCGTACCTGGGCCAGGCGGCCCCTGAGGCATGAACCCCAATGGGGGCTTGATCCCCGCGGCCTGCCTTCTGGCTGGTCCTCAGTTTTCCTTTGTTTAAGTGGGATCCAGTGAAGCCTGTGAAATGGAAATGGTGTGACTGGATATTCTGAAAGAAGGCCACACCTGGGAGCATCACAGAGGCAGATCCTGATGGCCTCTTTCCTCGGAACAGAACTCTGGCCAGCCTCCTCTGAGGCCTCTGCTTGACTGGGCCTGACCCTGGGCTTCTCTCTCTGTCCTTGCAGAATCCAGTTTGAGCACGGATTCTGTTAAGTCAGTTTAGCAGCTCTCCCACCCTCAGTATCTGATGTCTTTCACCCTGGGCTGTCCTCCTCTGTAATCTGATCAAGTCAGTTTTAGCTTGAAACCCTTTATCCTTGAAGTTTTCTCTTAGAAATTTTCCATCCACTGAGCCCCATCCTGCTGCTTGATTATTAGTCCCCACTTGTCCTTGGCTGCAGTTGGAATAGAGTCCGGTCCCTCTTTCCCATTGCAAGACCCCTTTGCTATAATCACTGTACCTTCTCCCAAGGCCCCCTTGAATAAAGTCTCCCTTACCAGCTTTAACAAACTGAGCCGAGGAAATTCTAGAAGATAGAAAAGGTGAGTTCAATCATCACCCAAGAGAGGCAGTGATGAAGACACAGAGGCAGGATGTGACCAAGAAGGAGGCAGACAGGATTACACAACCAGCTGGACGTGAGAGGTTAGAGGCCAGAATTATAGATCATTCCAGATCTCCCTGGCTTGAGTATGGGGGATGAAACCATTAACCAAAATCAAAAACATAACAGGAACAACAAAAGTACACTTTGCCCTCAAGTACCACAGTCTCATCAATGGCGTAGTTTGACTCCTAAATCATTTCAAGTCAGAAATTTCTTAGGTATCTATCTGAGCAACTTGATGAAGACCTACAGATACATCTTTGCTAAACTAAGGCCAGGAAATGTACACCCCATTGACATATAATTCCTCAGATACCATCTTGTTTTTCCCTTCCTTCTAGAAACATGCATGACCTTTTCAAACACACGTTTTCACAGAAGTGTCCAGGGAGCAGTGGGCTGGAGGACACAGCTGTGTCATCCTCTGCCGGCTGTTGCGGGGCCCATGTGGGCCAGGAAAGGCTTCTATGGTCTGAAAGCAGGGCCTGGCATGTTCAGAACACTCGCTGACAGCAGTGGCTTTCAAAGGCACTGTGAATTCCAGCTCATTGTTCTATTCCATTTTCCATTCAGAGGCACAGCACGAGGTATTTGGCAGGCGGTGACCTGAAGCTGCACATGTGTTCTAATCCCTTTGGGGGGGTCTCAGCTGTGCTCTGGGGCTCCCCTCTCTCCTCCCATTCTTCTAGTCTTTCAACTTCCTTCCTCTTTTCATTTCTGCTCCTGACTTCTTTACCACGTGGGTGTGGCTTCATGGGAAAGTAAATAATTCTTTAGAAACAGGGCTATTCCCAGAGCAGGTGGAGATGTGGAATAGATCGGCATGATCCAAATGCAAATCCCAGCTCTGATCCTGTGGATATCCGACCCTGGCTGAGGTGTGAAGGGTGACTAGAGGGACAGGGAAGGGTGGCAAGCCTAGACGGGTACATTGGACAAATCCTTAGCTCCTATTGTGCTGGGTGTTGGGGAAGCAACAAAGAACAAAAAAGTCCCTAGTTTTTAAGGAGGTTAGAATCCAGTGGGCCATGTTATGCCTGATGTCACCTTCCTGAGAAAGAAGCCTTGTCATTACCATGTTAGAGGTGACCCAGGTTAGACACAGGACCAGTAAGATGTTGCCAGCCTCCAGACCATGTTAGTGGCAAACTAGGTCTACGGATTCTGCCTCTTCTATCACAGCTGTCCACTGGCTTAACCACCCAGTCCAAATGATTCCTCTAGGATTCTGAATGATCCTTATATCCTATTAAATAGGGAAAAAAGAACCCAAAATTCAGCTTTATGTATTCCTAGCTTCCCTCTAAGTTCAAGATTGAGGTTGCATAGAATAACTTGAAACTCTGACCTCTTACCCAGCACCGTTATGATAAAGATCACCTAAGGGTGTGACTCCTACTAGACTAACCGAAAGGAGTTAGGTTCTTAAACCAGCTCCACAAATGCCAGAGCAAAATATTCTAGAACATAAATAAATTTGGTTACTGGCCCTTCCTCTTGTTGAGGATTTGCTTGCTGTATACTAATTACTGTGTCCATTCTGTCACATTATGACCTAATGCCACTCTCCATTCACAGAAATGGATGGTTACAGTGTTATTAACAGGCTCTCTATCCCAAAGGACCCTGTTCTAAATTTGCCAGACAAGGAGAGCAGCAGAGAGGATTGTTTTTCTTCTGCATGGTAAAGAGTTGGCATCTTTGAAATTCAAAAGCATCTTCTTAAAACGAGAGAAACTCAAGTCCAGCTTCTTCTGGGCAAGGAAGATGCGGCGGATGGCTATGAGTGGGATCTCCAGGCAGCTGCTGTAAGCTGATTGAGCTTGGGCAGGACACACGCCATAGCGCCCGCCACCTGCATGGGAACGCCAGCACACAGCGCCCCACCTTGGGCTTCTCCAGATGACTGGCTGCTTCTTTTAAAGGCAGCATGCGGCCTCCTGGAGGGGCAGGAAGAGAAGCCACAAGTAGGGACAGGCTCTGAAGAATGTGGCGTCACTGTGAGCCAGAGGAAAATCTTGCAGTCTGGAAGAAACCCCAGATGCCGCATCAGCCACACCCAGCAATGGGGATACCTGGAAAGAGACAGAACACCTGGGGGAGGGGCCAGGGCAGTGGCCGCTCCACGGGGAGAGAACCACAGTCAGGGTGAGAGTCCATCCTCAGTAAATGGGTGTCAGATGAATGGCCCTTGACCAAGTTTAAATCTAAGTCCATAACTCTGGATTGTGTGGCCTTAGGCAAATTACTGAACTTCTCTGAGCCTCAGTTTCCTCGAAAGTAACAATAAGAACCACTTCAGAGAGTCACTGTGAGAGTACATGACATGATATACGCGTGTACACACACACACGCATGCTCACACATGCACAAATATGCCAGTACACAGTAGGTCAGTGACGCTAGTTCTTTCGTCACACCCGCATCCTACTCACTTATTTGCGAAAGGCATTTGAAGCAGGGCACCTTGACAGAAAGACCATCATCTATACGTTAAATGTATTAAGCCCAGTTCTGAATCGTACTCATCTATTCAGAAGCAAGAACAGGAACAGTTAAGTTCACAGTCTCCCCAGACATAGGCTCCCTTCCTTTCCACGGTGTCACTGCTCTCCCCGGCTTCCGCCAGCACCTGCCCACGGTGCAGACTGGAGCCTCCAGAACCTTGGACACTCTGCAGTAAGCAGCTCCACCTTTGCTCTCAGCCCTTCTTTCCCTGTGGGCCACCCTGGCAGGGTCCCGGGGAGCCCTGGTGGTCTCGGGACACAGAGTTGACCTCTCACTGCCTCCTTGTTCTTGCCTCCCACATTCCCAGTTCTCCCCAGTCTCTCACCCAGATGGGAAGCTTGTCCCCTCATGCCCATCACGGCTTCTGCCCCTCAACTGGAGACCCAAGAACTCACTTTCCCAGGGTATTTTTCCATAGTAACCCTGCCCAACAGGGAGATCTTGAAACTACCTCTCATTTACCTTTCCACGTATATGCAGAGCCCATGGCTGCCTTGATTCCTACCTTACTTTTTAATGCTCCCAAAGTTTGAAAAAATAACTTACATGTAAGCACCACAAAGCTCCTAGTAAACTCTACTGATGAGACTCTGCAAGTTCCTTTTTATTCGGATGCTGCTGATTTATAAGTGGGTTCTTAACCAAAGGGGAAGACTAGGTGGGAGTCAAGAGGAAGAAGTTGCCAAATTCTCCTCACAGAAATCATCTAGAGGAAAGCAGATTAGTAGGTCCTTCTCCCCACCCCTCCTCCAGCATTGGAGCTCTTTGAGTGCCGAGCTCCAAAGTGAGCTCTGCCTTGTTGATGAAAAGGGGCAACAGGTGGGCAGGGCCTCCCACACTGGGAGGCAGGACAGCCAGGCTGGGAAGCTGGGAAGGCAGGTCTGTGTTCTCCACCCCACGCACCTGGCTTGAGGCTTTGCAGGAAAGGAATCTCAGTTTAAAGAACAAGCATTGCCTCCGCCAGCATCTCCGCTCTCAGTGGAGACAGAGAAGCAGCACAAAAACCCCACAAACCCCACTCGAGGTCAGGCAGTCTCTAGCTTCCACCTGGGGAGATACATCAGCTCACCCTCATCCCTCACAGCTAACCTGAAAATCTAGTGCCTCTCCCTGAGAGTGCCATGCTCCTGGCATATGAATAAACCCAATGGGAAGCCTGCACCCTGATGTGAGATTGTGCCATGTGACCTAGATATAAAGTGGGAATGGTTGCCTCACTCAAAAATGGCACCAGCCTTGGGCCTTGGTTCCGCCACCCTTGTTATAGTCGATAGTGGTAATGGGGGACTGGGTCTCACCTTAGGGTGGACCTAAGAGTTTATGCTCCACTGCTCTCCACTGAGTGCACACAGGAGCATAGGGGGTTAAATGGAAGTCTGCAAGATGTATAGACCAGAATGTGACTACGTTCTAAACTCCAGAGTGTGTGAGATCTTATTAGAAAAAGAGTCTTTGCAGAGGTAATTAAGTTAAGGATCTCAAGATGAGATCATTCTGAATTGTCCAGGTGGGCCCTGCATCTAATAACAAGTGTCCTTACAAGAGACACACAAAGGAGAGACATATGGAGAAGAGGAAATGTCACATGAAGATGGAGGCAGAGATTGGAGTGATGAAGTCCCAGGCCAAGAAAGGCTTGAACCCACCAGAACCGGACAGGGCCAGGAAGGCCTCTCCCCTCCAGCCCCCAGAGGGAGCACAGCCCCTGCCAATAGCTTGGCTTTAGACTTCTGGCCTCCAGGTCTCTGAGAAAATATATTCCTGTTGTTTGAAGCCCCCAAGTTTGTGGTAGTTGTTATGGTAGGCCCAGTAAATGAATAAGAGGGGTAGAGGACAGCTTTACCCATTTTAGAACATAGCCCTCCCCTTGGCCCTCTTTTTGTCTCCATAGGCTTCCCCTTTTCCCCCCTCATTCACTCTGTAAAGCCAGATAGGACCCCAAGTCCCCAGTAAACTTAGAGGACCAAAGAGACCCTTTAAGGTATGCCCGGAGCTATTTAGGTCCCTGGGCATGGAACCAAAGCCTGAAGCAGTCCATCTCAGGAGGGACATGGAAGCTCTTAGCAAGGGCCTGGCTCAGAACTGGGATTCAACAAGAGAGTGTCCACCCTCCATCGCCTCTCCCTAATGAATGGCCATCCCTTGTCCTGTCTGGCCAAAATTTCGGTGGCAGCATCAGCGGACTGCTGTGAAAGCCCACATGGTTTGTGCTGCACACAGGTGCCTGCCGAGAGCAGAGGGCTGCTGAACTCCAGCCACACCCTGTTCGCCAAAAGGTATATACTTGGGGCCAGGTTTATTTTTAATATCAGATTAACCTAGGGGTCACTCTTTGCTGCTGATGATATGATCTTATACCTAGGAAACCCCAAGGACTCAACTACAAGACAGCTGGAATTGATAAAGAAACAGCAGCATCTTACGTTATGGGTCAGGCTTTTGACTGCCCAAAGTTATGCAGCATTTTTTTCTCAGTTTTCCCATTCAAAGAGGGCATATTTTAAAGTCATAAAAAGATGCCATTGGGGTACCTTTTGAAAACATTTTGGATATAGATCGTGATAATGATTGAGCAACATGGTAATTATAATTAATATCATTGACTTGTACACTTAAAATTGTTAAAATGGTGAATGTGGACTTGTACATATTTTACCACACTTATAAAAAGATGAATAATGTAATATACCCTCAACTCATTGAATTGTACTTGTTAATTGGACGGTGTGTGAATTATATCCCAATAGAGTTGGGGTTTTTTTAATGTGCACAAATAAAGCAATACATTTTGCAAAATTATAAAACTTAAGACTCCAATTAAACTGGGTATGTAAAAAACAATTTTTTTTTTTTTAGAGACAGAATCTCACTTTGTTGCCCTCAGTAGAGTGCTGTGGCATCACAGCTCACAGCAACCTCCAGCTCTTGGGCTTAGGCAATTCTCTTGCCTCAGCCTCCGGAGTATTTGGGACCACAGGCACCTGCCAACGCCCAGCTCTTTTTTATTGCAGTTTGGCTGGAGTTGGGTTTGAACCCAACACCCTCAGTACATGGCGCTGGCGCCCTACTCACTGAGCCACAGGCACTGCCCTAAAAAAATTTCTTTTTAAGACACTATATGTGCTAACAAAGGTTCTCAATGCTAGCCTTGACATCTCATGGCTGTTTTCTGGAACTAAGCTTTGGTTGGTGGCTATTCAAGGCAGGAAATGATATTCAGCTAAAGGCAGAAACCCAGAACTCTGACTCTCTGGCCACTTGACACACCAACAGGGCTGTCCTTCTCTCAGACTCTCATCTTAAAATTCCAGTCTTCTTTTTCTCTGGGCCCTAAACCTCCATGTGCGCGGCTCTTTCTATGCCTTTCCTAGCTTAATTAGCACATCCTGCATTTTCCAAACCAACTCTTCTATTTCTGGTTTTCCATTAAGCATTTAGCTTTGCACTATATCACACCTTTGATGTTTTGAGAGCTGTGAGCAGGGTCTTAGGATGTTTCGACTGAAGCAAATAGCAACAATGCTTAATATGCTCTATGTTTGTACATAAGAAATACCAGTAGACACAAAACCAGAGGCAACTTGTCAATTCTCCCACTCGTGCTACATTGGGAAGGATAATCTAGAATTCCTGACACACTGCACTTGCTGGAAAAGCATTATAAAAGAGGATTGGAAATACCCACCTAGCAATGACAGAAGAACTCGGTCGGAAAATCACCTTATATATAAATGACTATCTATTGTTCCTGGGGAGGTGCCATGTCCAGATAAGTGTGTATATTGTGATTAGATTTAATACTAGTGTAAACATTCTGCAGCCTGCCATTTTCTCAGCTGGATTTGTGCTTTGCTCGTGTAAGACAATCGGCAAAGAATGGCAGAGAAGCACACACGTCTGGGGGAAAGTGATTAGGGCTATGAAAAGAGGGGAAAAATAACAACAGTCTTGAAAAGATACCATCCTACTGCACATAACAGGTAATGTTTTGGAAGAAGACATTAAGAGACTGAATGAGAGAGACGAGACACAGTCAGAGCAGTTGTAAGCAGGTTTTATCTTCTTCTGATTTTTTGAAAGTCAGCAATTTGCATACTGCACCTGTATTAATCAGATACTTGATTGAGCTTCTCATTCCTTTACTCCATCAAACTGTCTGGAATGACACTGGGGGAATTGACTCGGATGTTCAAATAAGTAGCAGGGAGGAGAGTCTGAAGTCACCACTCAATGAAATAATTTGGCACTTTTATTAGGAAATCGTTATGTTTACCAAAGGAAAACCTCATTTTGACTGGAAACCCAGGGAAAAAAAAAAGTGAGTAATTTCAAAGGCTTCGTGAGGAAAATTAGTCAAGTACATATCTATCCCCAAAGGAAGCCAGACTGAACAGATAAATCTAATGCTTGATTATTCACTTTTGTAGGCAGGATGCACACATCTTTGCTTCTATTGGTGATTCTGAATGGTTGTCTTTTGGCACCATTATTTGACTATGTGAGAGCCATTCTGACCTACTCTGTAGCAACCCGTATAGCCTACAGCTAGGAGGAGTGACGGTTATAAGAAATACCTATATAGCTCAAGAATGGAACCCCTTGGTGAAAAGGGCATGGAGAGGGATTTAGCTCTCCTAACAAGCATGAGAGCTCCGGGATGAGAGCAGTGGTGAGATGGCAGTCTCTACACCTGTGGTGTTGAGAGGCATGAGGTCAGCCTTATATTAGGCTGGAGGAGAAGGCAGTTAGGAGCATGCGCATTCTTTTTTTTTTTTTTTTTTTTATTGTTGGGGATTCATTGAGGGTATAGGAAACCAGGTTACACTGATTGCATTTGTTAGGTAAAGTCCCTCTTACAATCAGGTTTTGCCCCCAAAAGGTGTGGCACACACTAAGACCCCACCTCCCTCGCTCCTTCCCTCTCTCTGCTCT